>VBVR01004917.1:0-13344 GCA_011638315.1 Tetramorium parvispinum | reverse complement strand
GGGGAGAGAAGGGAGCAGACACGACACCGGCAGGGGAGTTCGAGGGGGGACAGAATGTGGCAGGGGGCACAAGTGGCACAACATGGTGGTGAAATGGGGGAGGCGAATGACTGGTGTCGGTTACACGGGCTGGCACTGCAGCTCTCCGTACTTCCTAGCTAAGCTACCCTTGCGGTTACCTGCGGATGCAGCCCCTTCTCGCCCCCCTCTTCCCCCCTTATCGACTACGCCGCGAAACGGCGTATTTATATTTCTATACGTTCGTCGTTTGACCCTGGGCCGTATACGACCGTCGTTAGAGACGCTAATCACCGTCGACCTAATCGGAGCCCGCCATTACGCTTTTGCCTGTGTAACGCTGGGTAATGCATCGGGGTTTAGCCGGTTAATTACCGTCGGCACGGTCAGGGTTTACGTAATCATGCGATATATTGTAACTCGTGTGGATGATTATGCAGGGCTTGTACTTTAAGATTCGGCAAACTGCACGCTTTGTTTGCCCTGACGTGATTTGTCCTCGTTCGAATAGGTCTTACTGTCAGAAATCTGGGAAATGCTCGATTAATACTCGACGGAACTCCATCTTGTAAGTAGTGGAGCTTCTTAAGCAGCCGGACACTTGTGTCAAGTGAGTGAAGACGGGGGGGTGTAAGTGATCTTGGCGAATTAGAAGCCCTAAAAATGGCGCGAGGCAAGTAGCGAGCAGATTACATTTATCACGTTGTTTTCTCTTCCCACGTCTTTATAAAAAAGTGATATTATATGATATTCTTAAGTATAAGAGAAAATAATCCTACATTTATAATTATTTTATTGCACTACAAAAAAAGAAACCATACATATAAATGGATAATCTCTACCAATTTAAACAAGTTTGATTAATTCAGTCACATTTGATATATAATTTTCTAAGAGTTTTTCCAACTTCTTGGTATAATGAGAGAAAAATATAGTTACTTTTGGCATCAACCACAATTTTATAATATTTCTTACGATAATTATGGTTAACAATGATGCATATAATTAAGTTAATCATATTTCGTGTTAGAAATATTATAAAATTGTGGTTGAGGCCACAAGTAACTACATTTCTCTCTCAGTATAAGCTAATAATAGTTAAAATCATTACTAATAGTTAAATCATACGTCTAAATTGAATTGTCTAATTTGAAGCTAAAACAAAAACAGAAATGTTCTCGCATCTTATACCGTCTGCCGTCTATTCTTTGTCAAGTATACTGATACGCGAATTAATAATCGATGTCGTATCCCGCGTACTGCGGGATATCTCGCAGGGGCGCCCGCTTACATATGTTTTATCCGTCACGGGCCAACGAAGATTACGCATTCTGGGCCGGTTCCTGGCGCCGCGCAAAAGCAAAGGTACCGGGGGTAATTTCAGCGATAGTGTCTGTTAGAACAAAGGCCTGGGAATTAATTAGTAGGCGCGTATATGTTTGAGCCCCCTAGAGGGCGCAGCATATGGTGCGATCACATCATCGCATCAGCGGCACACACCACCTGGCCCTCCCTTTCACCTCTCTGCCTCTGTCTTTCGCCTGTATCTGCGTAGGGTCGAAACCATGTCTAGATGGACAAACCAACGGTCAGACAAAAAGACTACGAGCGAATCGACAGGGGTTGCCGCCGCCCGCCGCCCCTCCCGCCGCCGCTCGGCCTCTCCGTCCCGAGTGTTCACGAGCCGTGGAAAACGTATTAGTCGCATAGCAGGATGAATTCCTGGATTGCCCATAATTACAGTCGTCCGGATATATATCGCAAACAGCTGAATCTGTCTTGCGTACGAGTGTTATTAATTCATCTATCGTTAAAATTGATGAAGTAATAGATAAAAATTTATGCGCGCTGCTTTATTTGCGTAGCAATGCAAAGCGAATTAGCAGTGAATTTTCAATATGAAAAATGGATTGTTAAGTTTGTAAACGATAATTGGATACTTTACGATATGTTATAATTACAAGCGTTTTATTGTCTTATTATTATATTTATATTGCTAACGATAAGTGTATACAGAAACGATTCTATAATACAGTATTTTCTTAATAAACTATTGCAAAAATAAGAAAGATAATTAACAAAAGCAACAAAAAGAAATGCAATTACAAAAGTAAGAAAAATAAGTTAATTCGAGCGAATACGTTTTACTATAATTGCACAATGCATACTTTATTATATAAAATATTATACAAAATAGATTATACAATATTTTATATAATATTCTACTTTATATAATATAGAATCTGATAGAATTTGTTTTTAGCATTCGATGAATAATATGATGAAAAAATTGAGAATAGTATTTAATGCGTTTAATGTGAGTTGTATTGTGTTTCCACACGAATGAGCGAGCTGCCAGAGGTTCTTGATACGGGAACTTTTAATTACACTCTCCGATGTTCTTTCTCGTTGACCGAGTCACGAGTGACAGGTGCAATTCAAGCGGATCGTATCGCGAAAAGTACCGATTTCAAACTACTCACCTATGCCTAGTTAAAACTGACATTGCTAATCCAGCCGAAATGAATATATTAGTATAATTTACCCTACGTCCTTCCATACCTAAACCACATGCCGTAATTACATGAATATTAATGTTCACACTTACATTTTAACTAACATCTGTCAATTTGTACGATCATTTCTATTTTCATCTATTTCAATGTTCATTGATTGTAGCAATTTTGAATTTGCAAGAAATATCAAATTTAATATTTCTCAAACAAATGCTCGTGATCTTAAAATCTCATATTAAATTATTCATTATTTATTATCATCGATATTTTAGTCAAGAAAAACTCGACCAAGAAATTCATCATTAAAATTACATTTTTACATTTCGATTCTAAATAAAACTGTTCTGTTATCAAAATATTAGTAAAATAAGAAAGGCAGTGGTTTAAAGATGTTAAAGAAATCGAAGTACTTAGAAAACAGTTGTTCGTCGTATTCTCCATTGCGTTAAGCCTCTGGGATTAGTCTCACCGGGTCATCCCTGGGCTTCCAACGATCTCGAGGATACCGTAAATGGACGCGCGGGGATACATCAGCCGAGAGCGAGTCGAGAAAACGCGGTATCGATTACCATCCCCCGGCGTGACGTTGTGGCAAATCACCGGATATCAAGCTGAGGTATGATGATTGTTGATACCGGCAAAACGCAACGAGCCCGCTAATATTCCATCGCCACCGCCGCCTTTCACCTCCGCGGGAACGGACGACTCGTCATCGGCGTGCCGCGAGTTAAAGCGACTCGCGGCAAGAAAACCCGCGACGAATGCCGGAGTAAATCCGTAAACGTGGCTCGGTGTCGACTCGAAAAAAAAAGAGAGAAGAAATAGATAAAAACTCGCGCTCTCGTCTTGTTGTTGCTCCTTTCGCCGAGGGAGACATATTGCTCCGCGACTCACTGGCGCTCGAGAGCCAGGCGGAACTGCTGCTCACATTTACGATTTCTCATGGATGACAATAAATTCTATGTATTACACATTCCTTATAAAAAAAATGAATTATCTATTTAGATAAAAAATTGTATTTAAAAGCAATAATATATTTATTTGTATTAATTAAAATAGATTATATGAAATGAGCATTTGTCTCGGAAGTAAACGCAACAAGTCGAATGATTGAGTTCCAGGAAATACGATATAAATAATTTTCCCTCTTCCCTCCGTTTTTCGTTTCTTTCATCCCGTCTATCAGACTTCTTATTTTTCGAACTTTCGAATTACCCTCATTTAATAAATTATTATATATCATTGACGATTAAAAAAATATTTTTCTCTATCACATGTTTCTGGCAGCACATAGAAAGTTGGAGTATAAGTTAATATATTATTCTTCTTTTTCTTTGTTCCTTTTTACTAAAAGAAAAATATAGTTACTTTTGGCATCAACTATAATTTTATAATATTTCTAACACGAATTATTAATTATTAATTTTAATTAATTTATAACGATTAATTAATAACTATATGCATTATTAGGGTTAGGGTTAGATAACTATAAACATTGTTAGAAATATTATAAAATTATGATTGAGGCCAAAAGTAACTATATTCTTCTCTCAGTATACGTTCGACTGTATTTGCTAATTCTTATTTCTGATCAATCGATGGCTCATTCATGAAAATCTGATCTATCATTATTCCCTTTCCTGCACCAAACAATCATCATTTGACTACGAGAATATCAATAAGATATGATTCGACAGAATCGTACGTCTTGATATTGATGATACCAAGTCCAGCCTTCATCGCGACAGGTAGTCACATTCCGCTCGCGACAAGGAAGTCCGGTTATTCGAACCGTTTAGCTCAGTCCCAGTACCTCGGATTTCGGCGGAAAGATCGACTCGTCGTCTCTTACGGTCGATCGAGTCGCGATCGTGAGCCCCGTACGAGTACGCGATTCCCCGTCGATCGATCGGGAGACTGCTCCCTCTTCCCCCGAAGACCGCTTTCCCATGAAGCTAAAGAAGGAGAACGGAACGGCGTGCAGCCGAGCGGAGCGGAGCCGGCCAGAGCGGCAGTATAACGCGAGGTTGAAGAGGAGGACTCGGGAGGGTCGGGCCCTTTTGCGGGCCCCGGCCGGAGATGGTTGGAGGAGACGAATTCCAGAAAAATCTGCCTTCTCGAGTGCGAAGAAGGAAATAAAACGAAACGCGTCTCGAGTGTCGGCGCGACGAGAGAGCGGGCGTGGTGTGTGTGTATGTGCACGCGCGTCGATGCGTCGTCAAACCCAAAGAGATCTCTCCCTGTGTGCCTCTCGCCTCGTTCTTTCTCTCTCTCTCTCTCTCTCTCTCTCTCTCTCTCTCTTCTTCCCGCGGATGCACATTAGCTGGCCGACCATTGCTTGAGAATATACGGGGATTTTGGGCGAGCTGCGAGCGTAACTCGGCAGCCGCGTAACGGGCGGCTCACCTTTCATGCCTCGATCACCCAGCCTCCGAAAAAGGGACCGAGACACCTCGCGGGGGCCTAAGGGGGGGGCCCCGACGTCGCGCCGTTCTTCTTGTTGCGATCGCTACCGAATGAATGCCGGTGAGTGCTCCCGGCTGCGCTCGAAGAGCAAGCGGAAAGGACGGTGAGAGTGGAACGGCGTCATTTGCGTGCGTGAAGCTCGCAAAATTCGTTTATGCCGCGCTAGGCCTGAGTCACTCGGCTCGGTATATTTGTCTTTGAAATGAATACTCGAGAGAAGACACGCGGTACTATTCTTTCTTCGAACGCTAGTAATGCCTGAAAGTCTTGTCACCAAGCGAACAACGCGAATACATCGTTCCTGTTGATTTCAATTTTTTTTAATAAATTTCTTCAATGAATTATTTTATTCAAAAGTTTGGACGTGACAAGTTTGCTTCATTATCACTGAAAAAAAGATTAATTATGATTGGTTATAATAATCCAGTCTTGATAAAAGTTACCAAGAACCTTGGTGAAATATTTTCAATTACACATATAGGTCATTATGACAAAATAATGTTATAAAAAAATGAAGTGATTATAATTATTATCAAACGTTTTGTTATTATTATATTTGGTAATGATAACTAAGTATTTCAAAAATTGCATACTAAATACATCTTATAAGTTTACTTAGAATTTATTTTTTAGTGTATAAATTTAGTTATTTCTCCGAGATTCACTTTATTTAATTATTTAATGCAGTATATAAAATATAAAATAAATAAAGTAACGCATATTCTCTAAGAACCTATCAAAATTTATAATAAAATCCAGTGTACATATACTGAAAAAAAATTCTAGATAAATTTATAAAATGTATCTAGTAATGCAATTTTTTATAATCAATCTTTTTTCCAGTGTATTAAGCATCATTTCATTGTCGCTTGGCCAAAAATATTTCGTCGTGAGATATGATTTTTCATGCGTGATTAGTCTCGTTATGTATGCTGAATTAAATTACGATCGAAACTCAACGTTACCGCGGTCTTCTCAACGGTGGTATTCGTCATAGGTAATTTCCTTCGTATTTTCTCACCGTTAATCGAGTCGCGGGAACATTACGGATAGATCGCAACAACGCGGGATTGCAAATGGCACGTATGATACGCGCTTACCGCGCGCTCGCTCCGAGCAATTTGGGAAAGCGCAATGTGTATAATTTAATTCCGTGCAAACCATAGCCTTGTTATGTGCATTATGTCGTACCACGTACGCGCATATACATGCGATATATGCTGATGAGTCAGAGTGAATCATATTGGCGATCAATTTTATAGCCGTATATATGCCGCATCGCATACTTAGAGCTCTCCGCATCCACCGAGCGTATGCGTCTTGCGTCTTTAAGCCCTGATCAGCTTTGCCGCATTTAATTAGTCGTGGTTTATCTCGAAATATACTTTTCGAGAACCTGATAATTGAATATTTTGTATTACAGATTTTTTTGTTGCCTCCTTGGGAAATTTGATTGCTATATATAATTTATCTTATGTTTTTTTTCTATATAACGTGACTCTCGCAAAATTAACCAGCTTAATATTTTGTAAAAATAGTTAAATAATTCATAAGTATAATTGATAAAATTAATAGCCAAGTTATTAATATGTAGTAAAACTTTTGATAGTTACATATCTTAAATAGCACACATTTTTAATACATTTTAAATAATATGTTTTAAGTTTCTTATGTTATTAGTTTCGTATATGACTTGTAAAAAAATTTATTATTACAGAATTATTCTTAAATATTCTTATTTACCGCTAACACTTTGACTATTAATTTTCCGAAACGAATTTTGACTATAATTACATCAACCGGTTGTTCGATATAGTTTTTCGCACACAAATCCTCGAAAGATATTAAAACGGGTTACAATAATGGCATACGATCATCGCTTTCCCCCTTCTCTGGCCGGCATCACTTTTCGAGAGTTAATGTCGGCGATATTTCACGCGCAGGATCCCCGCAATAGGCGTGTAAAATGATTTGCTGTAAATCTATCGTCTACGTGGTCGCCACCACCTCCGCGAGACGCGCACCTGGCGGTATCTCACAGTATCTTCCAGTTTTGTGTATGAAAGAGAGAGCGAGAGAAAGAGAAAGAGAGAGAGAGAAGGGCGGAGAGGAGGGCAAGGAAGGGGATGAAATTATGTTCTCTCCTTTATATTTGAAAGAGCACAGCTGTGAACACCGTGTTTCTCCACGTGCCGCCTGTTTTCCGCTCTAGCGTGCCAAAGGTGTATAGAACTTTCAACTTCACCCGCTCCGAGCAGAGAAAGAGAACAACGTAGAAACAACGTGAGAAGGAGCGGGACGGGAGGGGGTGGTGGGTGGAGAGATTTTTGCGGGATACGCGTACTGGAACTTAACGCGAGAACGAAAGGAAAGAATGGAAATTGCGAAGTAGAGAACTGGAGCGGGCGCGCTCACTTACGCGCGATTGTTCTGTGAATGACGGACTTACTCACGATGTTACGGGATAATTTCACTAGATAATGAGTTTACGTCAGCTGCAGTCCTTACTAGAAATACAGCTGTAGTATACACTAAGCATCGTAATTGGCTATTACCGAAGAAACTTTTTCACGAATTTTGAAATAGGGTATGAGGTGTGTTATAAGGCATACGTTTATCTCCTTTTTTTTGTCAATTTTATGGAACATTAAAAAGTAATAAATAATATATTTGGGCTAAGCCTTGGGCTAGCCAAGCAAGGTGTGATTGCTAATATATTATAATAAAACGGTGTTTCTATACATCAAATATCTTGTGAAAACGTAACTAAAATACATAGCGCAAACGGTTCGATATTAAATAATCCTATTCAGTGAAAATACAAAATTCTTCTTATGTTAACAACTTGATATCTTGAACGGAATGTTGACCAAATTAGCAGATGATATTCATATAAAGGTGAGGTATGAGTGGTACATGTCACAATTTGGAGTATAATATAAAAATTAATAAAATTTCCAATTGGTTTATCCTCTGATCTTACTCCTCCCTAGGTAAATTTTTTACTTTGTTTTTAAAAAATTTTAGAACTTTGGGTATTATTTTATTTATTTTTAAAAAGTAGCTTTTTTCATTAAATTTTAAAGTAAGATTTTCAATTATACATATATGTATCCAACAAATTAGAATCATGGTAAATATTACATTATAATTAGCCCATTTTTTATAGTATCTTATTAATGAATAATTTCTGTAATTTATTGCTTATTAAAAAATCGCTTTGATGTATTACCAAAGACATTGCATATATTAAGATATTTATTTAGCAATAGATTATAAATCTATATTTCGAGAGTCTTTTTCAACGAAAATAATCTGCCCGGAGAGTTACGCTTTTACGGTTTCTAGCGGTGCTCGTCATCAGGATCGCAATAAACCGATTATCCGCGTCACCGGTGCCGGTCACAGGTAGATCAGCCGTCCGGGCGATTGCTACAGGTCGTTTCACGGTAATTTCCGAGTACAAGTCGGTCGGAAAAGGCACTAGCGAACTGAAAGACGATCACCGTCGTCGGTATCCCGCTGAGAGAGCGAATCCCTCGCGTTACCTAGAGGCCTTCATTAAACTGACACTGATGGCGAATCGGTGGTACGAATCCACGTAATCCTTCGGTCGCTGGATCTTCTCCATTTGACAGATCGAGGGCCCCAGTCCTTTTCGCATTTCTCTTCGTCTCGATTCCTCGCTTCGCGCCCGGCGCTCCGCTCATTTTCACTCGAGGCGCAATCTTTAATAAAAGGGTTCTTCAACAACGTTTCCTCCTAGCTTCCTCTCTCTTTGCTCTCTGCAGCTCTATTTCTTCTTCCGTTGTATCTTCGCAGTCGTCCAGTTTCTGTATTTCATTTTGAAGAGGCAACTTTCCATTAACATTCGTTCATTTTCTTGGCATCGTATAAACAACTAATCAGCAGTGCCGCTCTTTTCTGCTGAAGACCTAATGATGAGGGTAATGGATGGATGGACGGACGATTGGGTAGATGAACGATTGGGTGGAACGATACACGAATCAATCTTTCAATGTGTGCTCTCCGTGACTTGTGTGTTGATGATTGTTCGAGAACGATCATGCGATTGTGTTCGATTCTGCTTAACATGAGCATAGATATCATCACCTGGCAGCCAGGCTGCGCGATGTCAATTCGTTGGGAGGATCGGGCGACGCGGCGCCAGCTGCATGAATTGGTAAAGCGGCGGCCGCGTGCTTCGTTAGTCATTCAATAGTGACGATGATGAAACTACTACTCCTACTTAGCGTAATTCTTTATAAGGTCTAAAGATGCCTCGAATCATGCGGCCGACCTTTGATATTCGTCGGCGCATTCAAGTAAGATCTCTGTAGCAGCTGGACTCGACACGATTAACATTCTTCTTTATTAATATTATATTATGCATTTATTTAAAATGAAATGCGACTACACTGAAAAAAAATTCTGGTTAAAAACGGACGAATCAGAAAATCTTGTAGGATTGATCAAATATTCTGGTTATTACAATAAAAATAATTATTATTATAGAACTCAATGCTTTATAACTTATAATAACCAAAATTCCTATTATAATAATCAGAATATTTGATCAATCCTACAAGATTTTCTGATTCATCCATTTTTAACCAGAATTTATTTTCAGTGTATATTCTTCCGCAATATTAACTGTATCTTATTGTTAGCTTGTGTTTTAGCGCAATGTAGAAACTCGTAGTTCTAACATTGCGTCAATATTAAAAGACTCATAACAGTATTAAAAATTATAACGCGCCCATCTACGAAAAACTATTGCATATAAGAAAACTACTTCGAGTTCAACCACGCATACTCCAACTGTTTTTAATCATTTCTCAACTTTACATGTTCATTACTGGCATAGCGTGTTAATTGCCGCGTCATTCCGACACAAATGAGCAAGAAAATATTATTCCGGCTGTCTTACGACACAAATATGCATTGGCACGCATGGAACTCACAAAATTTACCGTTCCGAGGGATTTTAGGGAAACATTATACCAAGAGGTAATTATAAAAAACGACAAGATCTCTAAGAATGTTGTAGTGGTCTACAAATATCTCGATGCACGAAATCGCGTATCATAAAAATGTCAGGTATTGTTTCTGTTTGGTTTAAATACGAGGATTGTGGAAAAGGAAGAATAAGATTAATATGATTATATAAGAATTATGTAATAGATTTTTAAGCCAAATATACAAAGATATATTCAAATATTTTCGAGAAGAGAGTACATTAAATATTATTTATCGGATGAATTAAATATTATTTTTTAGAAAGACTATTATTTTTTACTATATTGTTCAACTATTTATATAGTCAGATTTTATTTAGTAAAAGATTAGAAGAAGAATTCATAAATATAAAAATACAGAATTACCTCCATGATAAATGTAACGTTTTAATTTGTCATTGCAATTCTGTTATTACATTACTCTATTTATTCAAAAACTAAGAATATAATTATTATGAAAGATTACCTCTTTGGAGAAAGAACTATGCAAATTATTCTGTTATCAGTTCTTCCAAAGTACGATTATGAAAGTTATGAATACTTAGTTATGAATCCATCTTTAAAATTTAAATATATCTAGAATTTCATCTTTTGCCTTACAGCTCAATTATGCATGAGCCTAGTACGCGATATTGGTGAGGTTTTTTTAATTGTATGAGTTCTGACGGCCATAAAACCAGTTCAAAAGAAGTGATGATAAAATAGCCTTACACGATTCCTAAAACTTTATCGGTCGTCCTCGAACGGTATCTTTTATGGAAATGCCGCCGGTGCTCGCATCGCTATGACGAGGATAAGTTGCTTTATGCCGGTCAGAAAAGGGGATGAAAGAGTCTAGGGGAGACGAAAGGAAGAAAAGATAATTCAGTAAGATAACGTTAAGAAAAAGCACGTGGTTCGAATATGTGTACATAGTTTGGTTCAATATCCTTGTGTTTAGGAAAAAATATATTGCCAATAAAAGCAACCTCTCTCATTAATATATATTAATGTTTTTATTAACACATTAATATGGATTATTAGTATGGATTAAAATAATATTAATATTTTATTAATATTTTAATCCGGAAATGTTTAACTAATGTTTAGAAAATTTTTAAATTTTTTAACGGTTTTATATAGTCTAGATATATGTATAATGACATAGATTATTTTATCAATCGATTATTTATCAATCACAATTACATGGAATTATTAATACCATTATATTGATTTTGAATATAAAAATAAAAATTATCATTTAATCTTTTAAACATTTATAAGTTTACATTAATTTATATATTGCATTTGATACGTAATTATTATTGGACCCCTTACATTGAAATAGGAAATCGATAAATTGCCACAAAACGAAATCTCTAGTCGAGGAGTTTGATAAAAGTATATATCTATTCAGCAATTAACTTTCCGATTTTTACAAAAATGCCGGAATCAATCGAAGAATAATGCTAAGGGTAATCCAGATTGGATTAACGGTAGGCCCTGGCGAAAAAAGAAGCATGGGAGCGAGCATAACGGTGAAGGAGAACGAACAAAGGGTGGATCAATGGTGGATATAGAAAAGGGTCGAGAAACTCGTAGTTTCGTATATAGCGTATATGCTAATATCGGCGCTCTGATTGGGGACGATAAACAAAGCAATTATACGAAGAGGGCGGTATCCCGTAGGTGCGGCAACCGGTAGTGTCTGCTCCCGAGACAAGGACAAAGTATCTCGAATAAAAACATTTTGAATTAATTGGGCCAAATGACTTCTGGCTAATAATGGCAGTGATAACCGTCATGGCGAGTAACGCGGACCCGCTGAGAGAGTGATGTACGGCTTAACGTGTTAGTAAAATGGGTGTTTGCCTCGCAAACTGACCATGTATATGGCGACAGTGGAGGGCAATGTTATACAGAATGCGATATACGGAAAATTAAATCTCCGCTAGATAATCCAACATGTACGATTAGTATTGTCACTCGGTAATGTGACTGACAGTTGAATATTTCGCAAGAGGCATTAAAATATATTCTACGCAAATAAAACTTAGGTACTGAAGATTAAAATGAAAAAGCAGTTAGTGTAAATCTGATATGTTTTTTTATTTAATATCTAGTGATAGCACAAGATATTATTTATCATTAATTATGATTATAATTGAAGTAAATAAAATTTTCGATACAATTACTTTATTAGAATACAAATACAATTATTTTAGTAGAAAATTTGTATAGTTGGAGAATTAATAATTTTCAAAAAATAGGCATTTTTATTATTACTATCATTATAAATTTTCTTGAAAAAAATCTCATGTTATTACAATAGAATTATAGTTAATGTCTCTAAAATTTATTTTTACATATTAACTCACAAGGGAAATATTTATAGACAAAAAATATTTATAAATTAAATTATAAAAAAGTTTGTGGTAAATTTAATTGTATATAAGAATCATATTGTAAGCAACTGGTTGAGTACTATTAAAAGAAATACGAAGGGATTTATACAGGAATAAATAAAATAAATATATATCGTCTTTTTCAACAATCTGATTTTGCATGCTTCACCTTACATCTGCTTTATGATTTATAAAGCTATTATTTGCGCTGTGTGTCTTCTAATCTGATAATCTTTTTGCAAACATCCTGATATTATCAAATTCTACATAATTCAGGGTGCTCTGTTTTTCGCAAATCATGTTGTTTCATCATATCTGCGTGGCTAGCACACTTTTTGCACCTCCCGCTTCCATGCATCGTAATTATATCCCTTAATTAATTGAGGACGGTAATCCTTTTATATGTTAATAATTTAGCGTCTCGTCAGATAATGCCGTTCGCAATTAACGCAACGTATCTTTATTTAAGGTATTAAACGTAATTAAGAGATCGTTAATTCCCCCGAAAAAAAATTTGATCTTAGCTTTCTAACCGATAACTATATCCGACACTTCCGACATGTTGATAAAACGTGTCAAATATGACAGACAGACTGTACGATACCAAGAAATTAAAAATTAACTACATTCAGATTCAAAATTCATATATTTTTGAATCTGATATTTTTAATCGATATCAAGCTGTAAGCTTCAGAACTTTGTTTTTAATCCCGAATTTTTTCCATGAATATGATTGGAAAACATAATCTGAAAGTTTTTTACGTTTAAATTACTTTATACATATTTTTACTAAAACCTTCAATAATGTTTTTTAATTTTAATAATTTCTTATTTTTTACATTATAATTTAATGGTCTAGTGATATAAAGTGACATGAATACGTGAATTTATCGAAAGATTAAATTGAAAAGATTAAAAGACCAGATATAAATAAACGTAAAT
>VBVR01004916.1:0-13344 GCA_011638315.1 Tetramorium parvispinum | reverse complement strand
TTTTATCACACTGTTTGAAGAGCACTTTTTATCTTCTCAGATAAACACGATAAGCAGCACTGGATTTCCTCGGCGTTTTCTCGGTAGGCATTAACCCGTTAAAGCAAGCTCAATTCAAGAATACCGCAATTACCGCAATTACCGCAATTGCGGTAGTTTCGCTATCTCGCGAGATCAAGATTGTGAGTCATCATTGCAAGAAAAAAAAAATGAACGAAAGAATATAAGATAAGTTTGATATATACGGCGTTCTCTAAAATTCTCGAGAACTTTATGAAAACTTTATACTGTCGGACGTAGAACTTTAATAGTTCCGCCAAGCTCCTCGCATGTTTCGGTTCAAAGAAAATAATCACCGTGACAATTATACTTCCCGGCGCGGAATAATTCAAGCGATGCGACACGTCGTCAGACTCGTCACGTATCTACCCTCGGAGCGATGCCGAGCGTTTGTTGGAAAATTTCGGCGGTTTTAATTTTGTTTCTATTTCAACGAGTTTAACTCGTTAACGAACGCATTAAGGGCGAAACCGCTAACACGGAATTACTATTACGCGTCGCGGGAATTACCATCCTGCAAAAGATACGTCGGATTTCGGATAAAACGCGTGCGTTGATGACTACCTTCCTCGGTGGAGTTCTGCTTCGGATGAAGCTGGAGAGAGAGAGAGAGAGAGAGAGAGAGAGAGGGAGAGAGAGAGAGAGGAAACCGTGTGCACGAATGGTACTTGAGAAAGTCGCCAGAGCCAACACGGCCTTTGTACCGCCTTGTCGGTCTGCGGTTTCAACGAGACCAATTTCTCTTCCATCGTGCTCTATCCAAGAAAGGAAAGAGCATGGGAAGGGTTGACAAGGAGTTAAAAGGCTTGCACGTGCTTGCGGTACTTTGTGCTCAGTGCCCCACCAAAATACGTATAATTATATCGACGATGCATTCGCATATGCGCGCTTCGCTACCGAATGTGAAGTGATTCCTGTTGTTGATTTTACTAAGCTCTCCTCTCTGCACGCTGTTTACAAATGTATTTCGTGTGTAATCACGTTACTAGGCCGAGATTAAGCCGTTTTATTATTGTTGAAATAAAGAAAAGAGAAACCCAAACAATTCGTCAATTAAATTATTACAAAATACTAATTAGCTTTTCTTGATTTTAATTAACATTTTAATTAGGTACGTAGATCGTCGAGAGACGCCTTAGAGTGAAAGCTGAACCAACTTAAGTAAACGAAAAATTGAATAAGTTTTCACGCAGCCTTCTTCGCATAATTACGCATTTTCGAGCGCATAAATTTTACTGAATCGAGATGCGTAAGTAAACAGAAAACTTATATATTCTGCGAACGCTGAATGAATTTGCTTTACAGGTGAGCGAATCGTTAGAATTCTTATGATGTCTCTTTGAGTTCAAATTAATGGAAGGCAAATAACCGTCCTCTGAGGCGATGAGTAATGTTTAATTCTCTTTTGGATTGTCTTCTCTCCGTCTGCAAGTCCCGTCGTGGATCAAATGTCAATCGAATGCGTTGGACGGATTTACCATTCTCTGTTTCGTCATGTAAAGATAATCCCCCGATTCTTCAAACTCTCGCTCGCTCGCGATTCTGATCCTCTTTCGGATTGTCTGCTCACAGATTTGAATCTGAATATCGCAAGGTGAGAAAGCTAGCATTTGAGATTCTCCTTACGGTCGACGCATACTCGGTACGTCGCCATATTGCTTCCCTCCGCCTCTGTAAATCTCGCCCGAGGGCGAGATTTATTCGACTGTGCACCGTAGATCGAGCATTAATGAATTTTCCGATATTTTACAGCGCCGCAGGGGTTGCGAGCGCTGAAAGTCAACCCCTTCTCCTTCTGCTTCGTATTTTTCGCCCTTATTCCCATCCCTTCTCGCTCCAGCATACGTACCCTCTCTCCATTTCTCTCAAATATATCCGTGAGTAGCAGAAAATCCTAAAAAGAAAGAAACCGTTCGATTCATATCGCAAAACTACAATACGTAAACCGTTTTTTAATAATTATAACACTATAAAATTATTGTGGGAGGAAATGCAAAGAACCCTTGTCTAAAATTCAATTCTATTACTTCAAATAACATTTTGATTTCTTTAATGATTACGTTTTTTTTATATTGTTGTATATTTGTACTATATTTATATTATTTTTTACATTTTACATTATGACATATATTTATATTTTTAAATTATAAAATGTTCTGTTATAGTCCAAGAAATAATGTATGTTGAATTGTATAGCGATCATTGAGAGTATCTACCACCAATCCACCTCACAGATATCACTTTACCTTTGGCAAAAAGAATATCGTAACGTTTACGTACTCGTAAAATTCTAATATTTAAGAGAGCAAACATATCTTACGCGGGGCAACTCCCCCCGTAACCCGCGGCCAGACGGTTCCGATTTATTCGCAGTCCCGGCACATCTTTCATCACCCGGCCGCAGCTTTTCGCGCATGTTCACTGGCCGAAATGCACTGGGAATAAGTTTTGTTTACCAACCGCGCCGCGAGCGGTTTCAAATTAAAACATCGGAGCGGCCGCGTGGGGCCGATTTTTCTGCCTCTCACGATGAAGGTATCATAAATCCGGGATAACGATGGCCCCTCGATGACGCCGTTCCGGCGTTTATGAAGGCCAGAGAGGAGCGGAAATAAATAAGAGATGATTAGCATTGAATCATGAATGTTGAAAGACATTTAGTACATCATCAATTAATCGAAAGTGCACACAGAAAAATATATACTGTACTACGAGTAAATAAACATGTTCTAAGTATTTGGTAAGTTTATATAACCGGAAATTTATCATAAAGTCATCATAAGCATCATATTTACTTAAAACACTTTCTGAACTTGTAACGAATATATTTTAAAATTATTATTATTAAGAAAATATTCTTTGCTGAAGAAAAATATCACTTAAACAAAATAAAATAAAATAAGTTTCTACTTTTCTCGTCTGTAGAATATTTTGTGCAGTTCTCAAAATTGGAAATTATACATATTTATGCTTAAAAAAAATTCTGGTTAAAAATTTTGTAGGAATGATCAAATATTTCGGTTATTATAATAGAACTCAATACTTTATAACTTATAATAATCAGAATTCATATTAATAATAACCAGAATATTTGATCAATCTTACTAGATTTTTCTGATTCATCCGTTTTTAAACGGAATTTTTTTCAGTGTATTTCTTAACATCTTGTATATTGATTTGTTGATAATTTTTGCTGCTCTATTGCAAAAGTGAAGCGTCTAGAAAATAACTTTAATCTTCTATTATTTATTAAGACCAAATATCAAACGTTATAAGAATTACGTATATCACAAGTACATCATAAATCTAACAATCGAAGATTTTTTTAGTTTCATTGATCGAGAACCCGCGTAGCCGAAGTTCCAAACAGAAGCCTGCAGAATCTCAAGCTCTCTGAAAAATCGTCTAACAAAAGATGGCAGGAGCTCTTAATCGGTTCGAAGGAGTCGGTGACCGCTTACACGGTATGATTTCTTTTAAAACTTTCTAGTTGGATTTCCCTTTTTCTCGCGAAACTTTGGCGAGCGAGATACTATCGGCGAAATGAAACAGGTTAAGCTTATTCTATCTTCCTGTTTAGCTCCAGGAGACGATAGACACGCCTCGCGGTGTCCTCATCATTTTCATCGATATCATGGTCGGAGTTTCGCGAAGGATGATTTGTAAAAAATTTGTCGATACATCGTTGCTCCATTAGAAAACTCCGGTAAATAAGACCCCCGCTATCCCGGGGGGGGGGGGAAAAAGTCCGCCGGTGACAATCGTGACGTTTTCGAAAAAAGTTCAGATCACCCGGGAAGTTCGACCCGTTAGCAGCGTTGCGAGCAACGCCCCAAAGAAATTGGCTTTGTTACATCAGAAAGCGAAACCGTGCGTTTCCGCCGTGTTCTCGAGTTTCGCGAAATACATGCTCGTCCTCCTCAAAGGCTGCGTCTAATGGCTCGTGTCGCAAAAGTTGCCCCAGTCGGTCTCTTTTCGTTGCTTTATTGCTACTTCCGTTTAACCGGCATCGCATCACATACATCATTTATTTATATAGGGCAGAGATACGGATCAGTTCGAGACGCATGGAAATTTCAAAGTGGCATCAATTCTTTATAGGATAAGGAATACGATAAAGGAACAAAGAAAAGTAATGATTGTGAAAATCAAGCGATTTCAGATTGAATAATAATTGTCCTCATTTTCAAAATCCCTTTTTTTCTAAAAAAAATACGTCAGAAAGTCTGTAAATCTTTTCATCGAGATGCCTCGAATTCGCAAACTCTTCGGGATTAGCCTATTCGCATTCCTGGGGCTTTTAGAAACTACATTTCTCGGATGTTAACTGTATCGAATACTAGATGTCTTGAATCTAAAGTGTCTCGGATTCTAGATGCGTACGGAGTTCCACGCTAATCCAGCGCACCCCGGAAAATTTAATTCAAAGGAATAAAGCGTCTGGCTGGAATTCACTGAACCGTTTTAACGTAAGTCATTAATATCCATTATCCGCTTTTACCGCTCTCGTCGTCTCGAAGACCTATTAGAACCACGTAAGCAGACCGACGGCAGTCGACAGCTCCTTCAATACACGGGGAAACAAAGATCCGACTTACCGGCAACAACAATGACGAGGAGAAGCGAAAGTTGCAGCCGTCGCAACGAGCACGCCGTTTATTTTAAGTTCTTTCAAACTTTGCGCCGAAAGGAAACGGCGGCCGCGCGAGTTGAAAGAGCACTGAACGATGGAGGGGAGATATAAAGGAAGGAGAGGGAAAAGGAAAGAAAGATCGACCAAGAGAGAGGGGGAGGAAGAGAGAGTGAGAGAGAGAGAGAGGAGGTATCGCGCTGAAAATAGAGGAAAACGGAGAAATGGTGGTCGCTCCAAACCATTAGACAAATTTTATATATAGCATCGGAAAACTCGTTTGTTTTTGCTACACGTTGGTTATTGCTTTTCACCCCTGAGCAATAATCGACATTTCGACACGTTTCGAAACGAAAACATTAACTTTTTCTTCCTTTTCATATACGCGATAATTGAACAACTATCATCGCCGAGCGTGAAAAGTTTCTTTATGAAAGCAAATAATTCTCCTGGATTGTTCCCAGAGGAAGAAACTTTTTATACCTAGGCAATAAATATAGAAACTATCTAATAACCATGCTTGCATGAAGGCGATAGATCTACAATCTCAATTATAATCATTTGTATAAGTTTTCTTGTTTCGTACAGTCTGTGGAGTCTAAATTTTTGAAGTGAAGAGATCAAAGAGCATCAAGAACGATCTCAATTATGACAATCAATCATCATTTCAATCATTAGATAAGTTTTTTTCTTGTAAATTGTGTAGTTTACTTAAATTTTCCAAGTGAACAGAACGAAAAAAAATTGTAATTCTTCTGAATTGTTCCCAGAGAAAGAAACTTTTTATACCTAGGCAATAAATATAGAAACTATCTAATAACTGTACTTGCATGAAGGCGATTGAACTACAATCTCAATTATAATCACTCGTGTAAATCTTCTAGTTTCGTCGAATCTGCAGAATCTAAAATTTGAAGTAAAGAGATCAAAAATCAACAGGACAATCTCAACTATGACAATCGGTTATGATTTCAATTATTAAATAAGTTTTTTCTTGTAAATTGTACAGATTCTAAATTTTCCAAGTGACCAGTACAAAAATCAATTGTAATTCTCCTGGATTATTCCCAGAGGAAGAAACTTTTTATATCTTGACAATAAATATAGAAACTATCTAATAACCGGGCTTGTATGAAGGCGATAGAACTACAATCTCAATTATAATCATTTATATAAGTTTTCTTGTTTCGTACAATCTATGGAGTATAAATTTTTGAAGTAAAGAGATCAAAAATCAACAGGACAATCTCAACTACGACAATCAGTTATGATTTCAATTATTAGATAAGTTTTTTCTTGTAAATTGTACAGATTCTAAATTTTCCAAGTGAACAGTACAAAAATCAATTGTAATTTTCCTGGATTATTCCCAGTGGAAGAAACTTTTTATATCTTGACAATAAATGTAGAAACTATCTAATAACCGGGCTTGTGTGAAGGCGATAGAACTACAATCTCAATTATAATCATTATATAAGTTTTCCTGTTTCGTACAGTCAATGGAGTATAAATTTTTGAAGTGAAGAGATCAAAAGTAAACAAAGACAATCTCAATTATAACAAACAATCATCATTTCAATGATTAGATAAGCTTTCTTTTCTTGCAAATAAATAGTGTAGATCCAAAATTTTCCAAGCGAACAGGACAAAAGTCAATTGGCGACTCGCAACAAGTAATCCACAAATCCTAACTTAGCGCTTCGATTTGTGTGACCCGAGTGTAACGGAGTCTCTCGGCAGAGTGGTCCATTAACACATGGATCACGTTCGATTCCTCGCGCCGGTATCTGGGCAACGTAGGAACCGCCGCTAAACATAATCGGTTGAATAGACGGAAATTCATGCGGGTCGCTGGGAAGGTTCTTCAAGGTGGGTCGCGGGGGTTGGCGGCGTGATTCGAGACTTACATAATGATGAACCGAAATCCGTGGCATGCACGGCCGATATGTTACTGTCCGCTTCGATGGCGTCTGGCCGCAAGTAGATAGGGGGATGAGCAACCGGCGCATGGCGGACCGCTTTCCTTCCATATTAAGTGGCTAAACCCGCGGCCTGCAGGATGCTGTAAGGGTATTCGCGAGTGACTTCGTCGGGTGCTCACGAGAGGACTCGATGGCGGTGGAAAGCCCTGACTCGATTACTGTCGACTGCTAATATCGGGAGTCTACTTCATGCGAATCCCCGTTGGAGGATAAATTCGCGAGAGCGAGAATGACGAAAAGGAGAGAGAAAGCAGAAAGATAAACAAATTTATTGCATTTTGGATAGAATCTATGAAAGCACTAACATGGAATTTCGTGGAGCGGCAAACTCTGACATCTTGAATTTAGCAGTTAACGGAGAGAAAGACAAATTTGGAAAGAGGAGGCTAACTCGTCGACTTTTTTTTGTATAACATTCAGAATATAAAAAAGATTTTACAGTAAAACATTAATAATACAAAGAGCAGCAGCAAATTCGATTTATGTTTATAATAAGAACGATGGTTTACTATAAATATAATCCATTTAAAAATGATTGTTGCAATGGTTAGATTTTATATTTGTTTCAATTTTCACCTGAAGTAGATAGAGAGTTTGTTAAATATCAAGCAACTTAATTGGAACGATTGCAATGATTTTGCTTGTTAGAGGTATTAGAGCGTTTAATTGGACGAGTTTCTAGAAAACGGCCGGAGCCGTTTATGACGCTAATAAATGGAAGCGATTTGTCGGCGATAATCACGGATTACAGAAAAACTTCATGGGCTACCGCGTCATTTGTCGAGATTTACTTCCATGTCATTTATTGTCCGTTAATGTTTATCGCTCGCTATCAATCGGAAATTAACGTTTCGTTTTAATTAGAAAATTCTCTTTCACCGTAATTTCAAATTGGATTTTGATTTATCGCGCGCTCCCGCGGGAGAGAGAGAGAGAGATTTTCAATATTTTCTTCTTTAACGCTATTTTAGTATTCCGCTCGTTTTTACCTCATGCTATTTCCACGTTATTTCTTTCCCTCTTCCTTTGCCATTTTCATTTGCATTCTGATCCTCTACAATCATTTTATGCGTGTTTATTGAAATGGATGACTCTCGCAAAGAAACGCAGCTTCATTGATCTTCCCGTAGCGATGCTTCGTTCGTGGGGGGAAAACGTCTTCGACTATTTCCGTACGTTTGCACAGGCACGAAAACACGAAGCTACCACTTCCTCCCTCCCTCCCTCTCGCATCGGTGAGACAAATCGATGCTTCATGAATTTACAGCGGATGAGTCGCTCGGTCGTTTCATGAAATAGCGCATTACAAACCGATCCCCATCGATTCGCTGCGATTTGTAAACCATCGGTCGCCGCACTCCCTCGCCCTCGCCCTCGCCCTCGCCCTCGCCCTCGCCCTCGCCCTTCCGTTTGCCGCAAGAAAACGCAGCTGCTAAGTTTTCGTCTGACAAGATAAGCGAAGCAATTGTAGCACGAGATGTCCTGGGCGGAGTCGCTTTTGCCCCAAAATGGATTTCTGCGAATCGCTAATATGCTGAGAAAGATTTAATGGAATTTCCCGACTTCGGAAGAGAGTTCGCAAAATATCGCAATGTCCCGAAAGATGTATTACGCTGGCAAGAAGTACGCCAGGCATTTTGTAGCCGCCTTTTCTTACGGGACACTTTATTCTAAACTTGAATGTCCACATTTTTCAAGATCCGATTAGGCTTTAAGTCTAGTTCCTCGCACGAGTTTCAAAACTTTTCAGCCTAAAATATTGAACGCTTAAATTTCAGATTATGATCCTTTAAATTTTCTCTCAGACACTTTCATTGAATTCTGGCATTTTCATTGCTTTCCAGATGGTTTTAATTTTCCTAAATTATATTTTAATTATATCTTTAGCTTAAAATGCAAAATTATTTTGTCATAATTCTGTCTTCTTCGCAATTTTGTCTGTCAGTCATCGTAGCCTTTTATTGAACTCATACTCTTCTAAATTCATTTTTATTTAATTTTATCATTCATTTCAACAATTTCGCGAATTATATATTTTTCGACTTGTTATTTTTAGACGGATCAACGCTGCAGAAATTTAATATTTTATTTACTATAAAAGAGTGACTCGAAACGTTTACTTGTTACTTGTTATATTTCTATTTCTTAGTAAATACAGTTTATTAAAACATCCTAGTAGCTCGATTGGATAGCTCATTAGTATCATTAATTTTTATTAAATAACATGCATTCCATTTTAGTCATTCTCATTATTTTAAAAATAGATTTTATGCGAGGACTTCTTTGTGTAATTTTCTATTTCTTCCTCTCTTTATTTACCAACGTTTGTGTACGTTTCTAATATTGATTGCGTACAAACTTTAGTTTTCAATCTTGGATACGTTTAAAGATTTATCTCGAAACTGATACGCGCGGTCGACATTCTTTCGTAGGATTAACGTAACCAATAGGTTACGCAAGTTTTGGCGAAACTCGCGCGTTCACCTCGCACGTTATTTTATCGGTGGCTTTTGCCTCTGACTGACAACGTAGCCTAGCACTCAGCTCACCGGCATGGCGAAGCCACCCTTAACGCATCAACATAATGGAAAAGTTATCGGAACGCTTTAGAACGGATCTTCAAAGTTACGGCAACAAAAATTCGCGGACGTTAACTTATCGGCTTCCTCTTTAAACCTCAAAACTAATAATGTATGTTGATATTATCAGTTTTCATGTCGGGAGTGGAAAACCGATAAGAGAAAAATGACGCTGAAACTGCGTGAATACGACTGTAGCCAATGCTGCAACTTCTGAAATGATTATATCTGATCTCACGTCGCGGTTTTGAAAAGATTCGTATAAATTAATTTACAATTTATTAATATAATAATACAATTTTGTAATTGTACAATCATCAGGGAGAAACACAGATTATATTAAATATCTTATAATTACAGATATATCAAATTAAAACGTAGATGAAATGCGAAAATGTGCAGAAAAGGTTGACGTATTATTATAAATTATCTTAGGCGGCTTTCGCCCTGCTTATTTCGCATGGATTATTTTATCCGATTAACTTTGTATGATTTGGTTTGTGCAAATCATTTTATGCGAGTATTATTGAAGAGCATTTCGAAGCGATGAATATGGAATATTGATGTTGGAATTAGCGAGCTCTTTTGCAACCTAATTAATGTAATGTTTACCATACTGATCGTATTTAACGGACATAACATCAACATATTATATGAGCATATATAGGCTCACGTTCGGCGTATCCTTTGACACGCAGATTTTCTTCAAAGATTTCGGATTCGATTCGACCCGCCGTGTATTTTTTTTCATAATTTCATCAGCGGCGAGAAATGAAGCGTTTTTAGCATTTTCACGGCGAGCGCGGCCGATTCCTAATGAGGTCGGGGGGGAGGTAAGTTTATCGCGGAAGCACATCAGGAATTATGAATGGCGGCCGTAAACGGGAGCCAACACTTTTCTAGTTGCAAGATGGCCGCAATGGGTATCGTGCAGCGGGCGCAACTCCCATTAAGCATCTCCGAGCTGCAAGTAGACCGGACTAACTGCGCTCTGCCCGACTTCTTACATTCTAATGAATATAAATATCGCCCTCTCGCTCCGTCCGAGCCTCTCCTCCCCCTCCCTCCGCCCCCTGCCCCCGCATAATTGTTTCCGTGGGATCTTCTAGACTTCCAGATAAAGTTCCTATTATTTTACTAACAGTGCATCCCCCATCGCTTCTCCGCCGGCCTCTCTAACAGTCCTTCTCATCCCCCTTCCCTCCCGCCGCCGGGGTCTCCGTATCTCACCCTCCGTTAGCGCGGTCGAGAGCTCCGCTCTCGGAGTGAACTCGCTCCGCTCGATAAAATCTTCCGCGGCTCCACAAATTTTATTTATCGCATTCTGGAAGTGCTTGTTTAACACGTACGGATCGAAACGTATCGCTCGGCGGGAATCGATACGCGCGCCCTGCGCGCATGCCACGCCCCCGCGTTTATTTTGACGAAATTGCCGCGAGCGGAATATACCGGGATATATTGCGTTTTCGAGAACATTCGCGCTCCTTAAAAACCGCGGAAATCGTTGAAGGAGATAATAGAGATGCAACCGGGATCCTGAGAGCATTGGATTCTCGTCAATTTCATTGGAATTTTTACATTGAATTCTGGACTTAGAACTGTTTCCGCAGCTTCGAATTCTGGCTATAGACATATGTAAAATTGGCTCTGATCTCTGGAATTTCTACGCCTCGGAATTAATTCTTGGTAAACTTACGAACTTGGCACTTTATAGCCCTATTCTTCGAATCAGTCATACGTTTATTTTAGATTTTCAATATCGTTTCCGCATTTTTCCATTTTCCTGATTCTCTAAATATTCCGAGAAAAAATGAGTGTGAAATATGATCAAATGTAAATACATATAATTAAATATGAAAAGATCTGATAACGCGTGTAATTTTATATGATTATATATAATAATATCCGAAATTTGGCGTGAGATCATTTTTTTATATTATTATATGATATGAAAACATTTTATATTATTATTTTTATATGATTTTATTTATATATTTATTATATTTTTATATTTGAACAGATCTGTTTTCATAATATAATCAGATCAAATATAATGATTATATGAAAATAAGTTTATATCGCGGCAAATTTTGCATATTACTATATATAATCATATAAAATCTCATATAATTACATAAGTTGACTTTTTCTCGGGATTTGACATTTTCTTAGATACAGCTAGTCCATTTTCGGTCCAATATTAATTATTGTATTTTTAAATTTCCTCTTGCACAAACACTTTTTCATCAGCCTTTTATTGTCGCATAAATAAATGTGTAGAAAAAAACAAGAACACCGAACGTAATTATTCTGTGTTTTTATTATAAAGCCATCACGGGGCGATATTGCAGTATGATATCTGCAATTGCCGCGATATTGAATGTCAAATGTGAAAATGCTGCTTTCCAGTGACAGCAAGCCAACGGCGGCGGCGGCGGCAGCGTCGTTTAATCCGATTCCACTCTTTTGTGCCTGATAGCACACAGCGGGCGTTCATATTTAATTTCTTATAGGAACCAGCGACAACCGGAATGTCATTAAAATATTTATTCTCCTGTCCGGAAATAGCTATTGGCAAATGCAGTTGATGGTGACGCTCGCGCTTACATGCGCGGACGCGGACGCGTACGCGAGCCCGTTGTTCTCGGCCGTATTACCTTCAATTAGTTGATGGAAGTGACACAAACCCCCTTTCCAGTTGACCGTGGTTTAAACTTCACTTAGCCCGCATTAAATTACGCATTTCAATGTAGATTATAAACGACCGTCCGTCTTAATCTTCCGAGTGAGTCTCCTCGTTCGGGATTACATGCCCGAGATAGCAGGAGGGATTGTCGGAGAACGGGATTCAGTAGACGAAAATTACAGGCAACGAGGTAGATGAAAATACGGGAGCGCGCGGCGCGGCGCGGCACTTCGTAGATAGCTTTAAGCGGTATTATGATAGCGATGTCGTTGAAGTAATTATCGTCTGAGAGCCGCGGCTGCCTCCTTGAGAAGATATTGAAATTGCCTACTCGCCGTTATAGAGCTTTCGATACCGTGCAATTAACAGTAAAAGCAAATGTTTCCAACGATATAAAACTCCAGGGCAACAATATTGTAATTACTCGTTCGATCTCTTCTAGAATCTCTCTCTTACTCTCTAAATCTGAGTCAGTCAATAATCATTAATTGTCAGTGATTATTCACTGAATATATCAGTTGTAGGTATGCTACTGACAATCAGTATAATTTAGCTATTAGATTAGTGAAACATACAATGGAATGCTGAATAGATCGATAAAAAAAGTATACTGTTTATCTGTGAAAATTGTCTTATTTTTTTAATTAGATTAATATACTATACTCCATAATTTTAGATCATATTAAAAGCCTGTAAATTAAAAGTGTCTGCAGCGGAAAGTAAATAATAAATTCCGGTCGAAAGCTTTAATAAGTATTATACAAGCAATTTAGCTTCAAATACATTAAAATTTTTAAATATAACTAAATGGATTTTATTATAAATATATTTTTCCTATAAATTAGTTTTTCTAATCTAAATACAAAATAGTAAGAAATAATGAAGATTTTCGACTGATAATATATTTTTTTTTCGTAGACACACTGTCATATTTAATCTTATCTCGATAAATTCAATATATTGTATGGGAACTGACGTACGAATATTTATATTTTAATTGTATACGATGCAAAAGCATTTACACTTATCAATAACGAAGATGATATACTTTAAAAGTAAAAGTTCTCTTCACTGCACATTACATACAAAGACATATTACGCACAAGACAATGAGCACGCACGAGCATGTCTCCCAATGTCTCCCAGAAGCCACCGGTAAATAAGTGAATGACGATACAATCACTGAAGAATCAGTGAAAGAGTGAGACCAAAATAGGCCAAAAATCGCCTGTTTGGCACCCTTGAATTCCGACTTGAATTTGGTGCTAAACGATAGTTATATATAAGACATTAATTCCCTGAAAATTTTAGATTGAGCCCACTTTTTATTTCCAAGATATGAGAGGTCAATGTTTCGCATTGTGCTTAACCCTTTGAGTCACAAATTATTATTCTTCTTTACCAATT
>VBVR01004915.1:0-13345 GCA_011638315.1 Tetramorium parvispinum | reverse complement strand
TATATATATTATATATATATAATATACTTATTTAATATAATAAGATTGTATTACTTTATGTCTTATGTAAGTCTTTAATTTTGACATTTAATCTATTATATGTATTTTTATTATAGTCTCGCAACAACAACGGCTGGGCATGCGGGTTGCGGCGGGGGTGCCAAATATTCCGGGCAGAGTAGTTGCTGTAAATCATATGATTGGTCCCCGAATGCCGTTGGCTCCACCGCCGCCACCACCACTGCCTCCGCCGCCTCCTCCTTATCCGGGACCACCACCGCCATATCCTGGAGCGATACAAGTAAGTGTCGATATTTATATTTAGCCTTTCTGAAAATTTATGCATCGCTTTAATATTTAATTTTTTCATATAATTACAAGACAATCAAATTAGTAAATTTATCTGAAGAGGCCTAAAATATTAAATTATAAAATATGTAATATAATATGCTTCTATTGAAAAAATTTTTGGTTATATATAATATCCATATAACAGATAATTTAAGTCATAAACTCGAATGCCATATTCAACGTTCGTATGCGTGTGTGTATGCGTGTGTCGCGTATGTATGTGTGTGCGCGTGTGTGTATAGAAAAAATAAAAATTTATAAAAGCGTGAATAAAAGAAACAAAATATTGATAATTCTAATAACGGATTGTTATGTCAATAATTTATCAAAAATTTATTGATAATAAAATAAATAATAAAACTGACAATAAAATTGATAATAAACAGTTATATAATACGGTTTGTCAGCATTTTATAATACACAATTAATAAAACATTTCATAATTGCATGTATAATATATGTGTCAATCAGTTTCGCATATCTGCTGAATTTATTTCAAACATATTTTGCGCGGTTGTGCAGTATCAAATAGAAGTAATTTTGTATAGTTTGCTAAGCTACAATTTTAAAATAATGAATATGTTTAGAAATATATGTTAAGAAATATTTTTTGTAATCTTATTTACAAAGCATATTCATCTGAAACTTATTTCTAAATGTGAGAGTATGTTTTATAAAATAATTTTTAATAATTGCAATAATCATGAGAAAATTATTTAATAATACACTAAGTACGCTGAATAAATATATATCTATTGGATTGTACTCAAACGTTAATAAATTTATAATGAAATTATACTTTATTTAGAATAATTTGATCAGAAAGCGGAACTAAGACTAAAGAAATTTGCTGTGATTGTAAGCGTAGCTAAATAATAGATCTAATACTTTCAGTGCCAAAAACATTTTCTGTGTTGAAACGCGCGTTATAAATAATGATCAATATATTAATAATAACATTTGAATTGAATTTAATTTTATTAATTAGGTATATTTTTAATTTTAACATCTTTTTTCTTTTGTAATTATAATTTTTATATAAAAATTATTATAAGCGATATAAGTACGGAGAAATGTTTGAAATATTTAGAATCTATCCACTTGAACCCTTAAAAAAACCTATTTATAAAATTGTTTTGTTATTTTCGTCATATTTTAATTATGTTGATATTAATCAAAATAAATGTGGAAAATGTTTAAATGGCAATGGAAAGGTGTGGTAAAAAAACTGGCTGGTGTTTTTGGCCTGGGTGTGCAAGTTTGCAATATGCATTTGGTGTTGGTGCATGTGTCTAGATGGGACTATGTCCGGGTGGTGGTGGTGGGCGAGGTATGACGCGGCCCTCAGTTCATATGACGGGGCATCAGGTACCGGTGGCGGGTCCATCGATGGGACCCGTGGTGCCGCATCCTCACCGGAGACCTTTGCTTCTACAGGTGAGCGAGATTCGGGGCATTTTAACATTAATACAAATCAATCAAATAAATCCAAATATAAATCTGCATTTTATATATAATTTCCAGAGAATGTTTTTTTGTTAGTATTTTAAAATATAATTAAAAATAAAAAATGGTCTATTATAGGATATGATATGTTCTAAACAGAGCGATAAAATTAATTGATATGGAAAAAAACATTTATTTGCTTGTACTTGATCGATTTATTATAGAATATATTGATAATAAATATTTAAAGATAAATATTGATCATAAGTTTAATTAAGAAAATTTTTCAATGTTTATATTGATTGAAATTTCATTATTTTACGATTAAAAAATCATCTGCATCTTTTTGCACCCCTTTTTTTATATGCACTTTTAGATGTTTGCATATTGCATGAAATTAATTTTATTAATATTGATAAAATCTGTTTGTGTCTTACTAAATTTTGCTGAATTAATTCTTTCTTAAAGCTACGTGATCCAGAATATTGCTTTTTTATGATCAATGCATCAATGTTGAAATTGTTTTGCATGTATATTTATGTATATTATCAATTTTGTATTTTGAATTTTTCTTTCTTTTTTTATTCTTTACTTATTTATAGCAGAGAAAAAGGGAGATTATTAGACATGTTACATAAATCCAAATCAATTTGCAATAAATTTTATCCACATGTCTTATCTATATTTATTTTTTCTTACGCACACACATACTGCACTTTAACTATTTATATATGTGTAGTTATAATTTTAGCTGACTTTACAATTAAATATTCAATCCTAATGCAATCGCAATTTTAACCTTTAGACCTTCAAAGTAGCACTTCTTGTATCAAAAATCGACCTTGACTCTCAGCAGTCGTGTTCACAGGAGCAGCCATTATTACTGGAAGAGCTGTTGGAGCAAGAGAAACGGGAGCAGAAGAAACAACAACAGCAACAACAAACTGAAAATGTCACTGGAGGAAATCTTTTGAGCGAGAGCGATTTTGAAAAAATCAAAGCTGATGTTTTGAGCGCTACATCGCCTCCTCAGAGTATGGTGCCTGTGATAAGACCACCCTGTACGACGAGATCACCTTCCGCACCTAGCACTAACTGGCAGCAAAGCAGTGTAGCTGCTGATGGGGCGGCAAAGTTAGTAGCAGCTCAAGTGGGATCGAGACAGCCGATTGCCACACAAACTCCACCTGAACGTTAGTACTCTTTTATTATTTGGTTTTTAGTTGGACGATTATTTAATAGTCGTATAACTAAGATAAAAAGATAATTAATAGTTAAGATAGAAAGTAAATTAAGTCACAAAATAAGTTATACTTATTGTTTATTAAAATTTTTATTAAAATATGTTAGAATTATATTAAGCTTGTTTTGAATGATAAATTTTGTCTGAATAAGATAAAGCTTTTCAGATATATTACAATAATTTTAATTTATTTTTTATGATTATTTCTATTAATATAGCAAGAGTGGCCACATTCAACATTCCTCAAAAACCAGCACCACCGACTCCACCAGAAAATATAGTTAATGAGCAAGATCGACAAATGCAGATGCATTATGAACAATGGCTCAATAATCAGCATCAAATATTAGCACAACAATTAAAATATTATGAGCTGGAGGTCGTAAAACTTCGTAAAATAAGAAAGGTAAATAAAAATAAATTGAGATTATTAATGAAAATTATATCATATCATATTAATTAAAATTAATTAAATATAATATTGCTTACTAAGGTCTCTTTATGTTTTACAATAATAGACTTCAATTTTAATTTTAATATTTAAATCTTAATTTGTTTTACATATTTTTTACGTTTCTCTTTATCTCATTTTTTTCTAGTCTCTCAATAGTAAACAACGTCAACTTCGCAAATCTGGTAATGAACTGCAAGAAAACGACGCCGCTGAATTGCAACGAGTTTCTAACGAGCAAGCCATTCTTCAGAAACATTTAGATACCTCACGTAAGCAACACCGTCAACACGGCATATTGATTCAGGAGTATCAAAACAAACAACAACAACGACAAACTCAATCCCAATCAAATGAACCCTGTTCTCCGTTGATGTCACCTTCTCAACATTCTCCGATGCATTCTCCAGCAGCATTGGTCTCTCAAAGTCCTGGCCCCAGCATGATTCAACATTCGCCAGCAACTCCAATTGTTCAACATAGTCCAGGTACACCATTGTTACAACATAGTCCAGGCAACCCGCAATCAACTAATCCAGGTACAATGTCACCTCATAATGTTCAACAACAATCGCCAAGAATTGGTACTCCTCATTCTCAAGGTGACGAAAGTCCCTTCAGTCCTGGGCCAATGCCTTCTCCGGGTCTATGCAATCCCAACACTACGCGAATGACTTCACCACAACACAGAGCCATTATTGGTGGAAGATTAGCAACTTCTCCTGGTGCTTTTACACCGGAAACGCGAAATCAGCAACAATTGATGGCTGATCAGGGTGTGAGAGTTCATAATTTGCCTCAAAGATTTGTCAGACCACCAGAAGGAGCGCAGAGGAGAGGAGTCGTTTATAATCCGCAATCAGGACAGCAACAATTGTTGAATCAACAGCAGCATCAGCAGTTGTTGCAGAGACAGCAGATTATTCAGCAACAGCATGAAAGTGGTGTCGCTCAAGATCAAGGACAAAGTACTATTGTTCGTGGGACGTTGCAGCGGCAGCAAGTTTTTCCACAACATGAGGGTGTTTCTCGGCAACAAATTCTCCAACAGCAACAACAAAGTGATATTTCTCAAGATGGACAAAATGTTATTACTCAAAGAAATTTGCAAATGGTTCAACAAAGACAGATTCTTCAACAGCAGCAACAAACTGACGTAATTTCTCAAGAAGGACAAAATATTGTTACTCAAAGAAATTTACAAACTGTTCGACAACAAATTATTCCGCAGCAGCAACAGCAACAAGAAGGCATTTCTCAAGATGGACAAAATGTTATTACTCAAAGATCGTTACAAATGACTCAGCAACGACAGCAAATTCTTCAGCAGCAGCAACAAATTCTTCAACAACAGCAGTCCGAAGGTGTTTCTCAGGAAGGACAAAATTCTATTAATCAAAGATCACTGCAAATAGTTTCACAACAACGACAACAAATTCTTCAACAGCAACAGCAACAGAATGATATTATTTCTCAAGAAAGTCATAATGTTGTGGCTGCTCAAAGAACCTTACAAATGGTTCAGCAACGACAGCAAATTCTTCAGCAGCAGCAACAAATTCTTCAACAACAACATGAAGTTGTCTCTCAGGGTCTTTCTCAAGAAGGACAAAATTCTATTGGTCCTAGAACACTGCAAATGATTCAGCAACGGCAGCAAATACTTCAGCAACAGCAGCAACAACAGGAAGGTAATTCTCAGGATGGACAAAATATTACTATTCAAAGGCATCTGCAAATTACGCAACGACAGCAGCATGAAAGTGTTCCACAAAATATTTCTCAAGAAATTGGACAAAATGTTGTTCAAAGAACATTACAAATGACACAACATCGACAGCAAATTCTTCAGCAGCATCAGCAACATGAAAACATTTCTCAAGATGGACAGAACACTGTTGCTCATAGAAATTTACAAATAGCTCAACAGCGTCAACAGCAAATTCTTCAACAGCAGCATCAACATGAAGACGTTTCTCAAGATGGACAAAACACTATTACTCAAAGGTCATTGCAACTGGCTCAACAACGACCTCAAATTTTACAACAACAACAACACGAAGGTGTTTCTCAATCAGTTTCTCAAGATGGACAAAATACTATTGCTCAAAGATCTTTGCAATTGGCTCAGCGACAAATTCTTCACCAACAACAACATGAAGTTATATCTCAAGAAGGACAGGCTTCTATTGCTCAAAGATCACTTCAAATGGCTCAGCAACGTCAACAAATTCTTCATCAACAACAACATGAAAGTGTTTCTCAGGGTATTTCTCAGGAAGGACAGAATTCTATTGGCGCAAGATCACTCCAAATGGTTCAGCAACGACAGCACATCCTCCAGCAGCAGCAACAACAACGGCAATTCTTGCAAATGCAACAACAGCAACAAAAACCGCCTAACTCGCCGATGGTATCTCAACCAGCGAATTCCCCCAGTCCACAGCTTCATCAGCAACTTCAACAAAGCTATGGCCAACCTCCAAGTTCACCCATGGTGCAACAGACAACAATGGGCTCTCCAATGCTTCAACAACAATTAAATCCAACTTCACAACCTCCTAGTCCAATGAGCAGGATTTCACCGATGCTTCATGGTAGTCATCATCATTCTTCAACAACTAATCAACCACCCAGCTCTCCTATGATGCCTAGAAGTCCTATGGTAGCTGGATCTCCTATGCAAATGCAACGAAGACAATCTACCGGAAATAGCCCGGCTATGCCAGACAGACCTCAGAGTGTGGAAAATCCTGGAACTCCAAGAACACCGCACACTCCTCATAGCTTTGTCCAACAAAATACTAATTTAACTGTAACTTCAACTGATCAGCAACAAGTTTCTCAGCAAGTTTCCCAAGAACAAGCTCCTCTATCAGATAATCTTTCAAGAGGTGGAGGAAACGCTAATAATTCTTTAAATCCAATTCCTTTTCTCGATTGTGAGAAATCTGGATATTTTAAATTAGGATTGAGAGGTGGTTCACCAAACGATCAAGAAGTTTGTCAACAGGTTTCTCAAGAACAAGTTTCTTCATCAGGAAATTCTTTTAAAAATAAGGAAAGCCTCAATAAATCCACCAAACCAATGCGATTCCCTAATTTTGGACGGTTTGGATGGCTCAAATTGGGCTTGAGGGGTGGATCGCCGATGTGGTCAAGCAAGGCGGAGGGTAGCAAGGGTGGTAAAGGGTCGGAAACATCTCAGACAAAAAAAGATCAATCGATGGAAGAGAAAGCAAATACTTCTACGAGTCGGAAAGCTGCCAGAATTAGCTCATTGGTCTGCGTTGATTACAATGATTTCGATGATGATTCGCATACACCGCCACAAGCTTCGCCAACAACTTTAGAAGTAAAATCAGCTGGTCAAAGCTCTTCTTTAACTTCTTCAACTTTAGATAATGGATCTCTAACTTTGGAAAGTCCTGGAGAAAAGCTGGAACAGCTTCCAGATACGACAGATTATGATGATGATAAAACTATAGTTAACACCGAAGTGACTTTGAGTTCCACAGCTCAACGAGATAGTGATGATATCACTGTGATTGATCAGTTTGGAGACTCGGAGTTGGTTGATGTTATTTCAGGAAGTCTAGAAGGTGATATGCAAGAAGAATATGTTCTTTTTGAACCAGGAATGGTGGTGGATCTCTCTGCTGATAGTAACGATTCTCTTTGTCACGCTTTAGTGAATGATGCTGGTCAAGGTCACGATTTAGTACAGATTTTAGAAATCGATAATTCTGAATCACAATCAGAAGAACCGATGTTGAGTGACGAAGATCTAGTTCCGTCTCATTCAAGGAATAAAAAGAGTCTTAGACTCGATATAGTGAGGACCTTGCAGTCTGGAAAGAAGCTAGTCGCTGTAACTGATACTCCAGAATCTCCAGATCAAGAAGAACTTCGAGTTGATCCTTCTCCAGGTCCTTATTTAGATCAGTCTCCTGATCAAGAACTTATGGTATCTTTAGTAAGTGAATCTGAAGTAGTTATTATTGACCCCACAACCAAATCTCCTGAAGACAATCTTTCTAAGGGGTCTTGCGATGAAGAGATAGAAAAACCTGATAACAACATACAAACTGATGCTTCTAAGGAAAATACATCTAATGAAGGCTCGACAGAGGATCAAATCAGATCGTCAAAACAAAACAAAAGTCCAACAAACTTTATTTTTACAGATAAATCTTATACCAAAGCATCAGTTTCAACTGTATACCCAACAAATATTAATGTAACAGTCTCAAAATCGACGGTTTCCTTAACAAATACCACAACGTCTTCAGCTCCTAGTTTAGTTTCCATGAGTTCCAACTCTCGATTGGATCAGGTCTCAATTCAATCAATTGCGACAGAGGCTAAAATGACAGATCAGTTTGATTTGAAGGAAGTTTCTTCGAGTTCTTTTAGTAATGAAAAAGGTGTCACATTATCAGCGATGGCGAGTATTGTGGCGGACGCAAAGATTGCCGCGAAACTTAGTCAAACTGCTCTGAAGAATATTTCCAAGCCTCAGCAAGACAAATTGAACCCGAAAATCATATCTGCCAATGAAATGCCGAAAATATTATTCTCAGAGAAGCCTCTGACAACGTTTTCGAGTTCGTTAAATACAACAGAATCTCTAAACAATCCCACAAAATTAGTACTAAGTGTACAACCAACTTCTGTGATGCTCTCTCCGAAAATGTCGATTCCAAATCTGTCGAAAAAGGATACTTTAAAAATGAAAGAAAAACTGACAGAAAATCAAGAAGGCGAAGTGAAAAAGAAAGAGGAGAAAGAAATCCAAGATAAAATCAAAGATGAAAGCGATTCTTCAGATACATCATCAAATACTTTTTCGGGATCAGTTGAAGAGAAAAAATCTGATCCGTTAAATACTACAGACGAATTGGAAAGTATGTTAGAGGCCATTCACAATCCTGCAGAGAATGTTGGAAATAAAAATGATACTCCAACAACGACTTTGAAAAGAATGTCACCTGTTACCGATGATCTATCGCTCGTCAATATCCTGGAAAACGACACTGAACCAGGGGAGAATGATAAAGAACAGACTTCTTCAGATTCTAGTATGCAAAAGGCAACGAACAAATCGGAGGAAATTCAGAAGAATATTGAAGAGACTAATAATGATAAAAACACACTTTCAAGTGAAAAGAATCGTCAGGAAGGATTGTGTACGGAAATGGAGAATTCTAAACCATTTCTCCAGCATTGTTTGAACGAAGAGAAGACTTTAATGGAGGAATCTTCTGATGACATTTTAGATATGTTACATAATATTATTTCATCAAAACCAGAAATGGCAAACAGTAGCGAGCTAAAGTCAAGTCTTATTTATCAAATGCCAACTCCGTTGGATACTTTGCCCTTAAATATCCTTCAGGACTCGTTGATGGATTTGGATCAAGAAAATCTCGAAAATGATCAAGTTTCTTCAACTGAAACTAAAAATGAAATAAAAAGTCAAAATTCAGAAGTAAAAAAGAGTTCTCCGCCGACGAGTCAAGCTTCCACTTTGGTAGTTAGTACTGTGGCGCAATTGCAAAAAAGCACGACAACAGTTCCTCATTTATCGCCACTCTCGAAGCCAACAGAATTAACTACCAATGTGGTCAACGTGTCTCATCAACTAAGAACATTGTTGTCGTCTTTACAAAGCAATCAGACAACAGTGAATCAAACTGGAGTGGTTACCATGGTCTCTTCAGTGAAATCTGGAAGCGTTTTGTCTACTTCTAGCCCCTTATCAACAATGAATTCATTAAATAATGTTCAGAGTGGAGTTTCGACAAGATTAGATCAAGTTCGCTCTCAACTTTCAAAAGAATCAGAATTGATCATGAAAGAGAAAAAGGAATTAAAAGAATGTAGTGGAGTTATTACTACAGTTTCGAAGGTTAGCAATAACGAGCCGATCTTTAGGATAACTTCTTCAGCAGCAACTTTTCCAACTAGTACAGCTTCTAATCTTTCAAGTACTTCTTCGGCCGTAGTTACTTCTAGAACCATTACAACCTCCATCTCTATTACTTCAAACGCTATGTTGAATGCCATGTTGGCTACAACTACTTCCTTGAAACCTTCAATTGCTGGCCATGGTCAAAGCAATACAGTATCAACTCAGTCTGCTAATCTTTTGAGTTCTGTTTTGCCATCCACTTCGATACAACGTTCTCAAAATCTTCAAGCGATTCTTCAAGTCAGTCCAGGATGTTCGACACCTCCTCGAGTACTGGTAAATACTAGTTCAGCTGTAACTAGCTCAATGCAATGTATTAGAACCATTGTGCCACCTTTAGCAACCTCTAGTGGAGTTTCAAGTACTCCTAGTATTCTTCAATCGACTTTATCGCAAGCTTCAAATTCTCTTTTGACTTCTAATCAGAATCAGTATAAATGTCCTATTCTACCAATTGACAATACAAATAATAATAATAATACTAATCTTCAAAATGAAAATCAATCTATCACAGTGAAAAAGGAATCTGAAGAATCCAAAATCCAAGAGAAGAAAGAAATAGATTCCAGCAAAAATTCTTCCAACTCTTTAAAAATGGAGGATTCCCAAAATGTGTTGCTAAAGAAATTATTGCAAAGTACAGCATGTCCTACGACTTCAGGATCGTCGCAAGGTCCCAGTCTGCCAATGGTTCCTTCATTGGAAGCACAACTAGCTCGGCCAGTCGTACCTGCGCCACCATCTTTGTTTCCTCACTTGTTGAATGAAACTCTAACACCGAAGCCAGTAATAAATAAACAAGTTCTTACGAAGGAAACTTCTTTCTTGTCGCATTCAGTGACACCTTTAAAGGTTCAAAGTTCACCAACTAAAGAAGAATCTGCTAAACCTACTCTTCCAATATCTAGTGCGATTACGACACAAAGAGCACAAACTGAAAACTTAAAGCAGCAAACAACAAAGTCAATTCCCACTTGCTCAGTAAGTTCTTCGAGAAATTCTGCATCAAGTCAACAACTAGTTTCTTCAACAATAACAACCACTAAAACGTCTCCGAACATTTCTACGAATCAACAAGAAACTTCTGGAAGTCAGAACAAGCTGGGAACTGGCATCAGTGAAGGACCTCAGACTCAACAACGCGTTGCTGTTTCCATTTCGAAAGCTGGTTTGCAAAATAAGCCGTTGGTAACCTCTGGAGTAGCCTCGAAGAATGTCCAACTAGCGACCAATAACTCTAGTAATGTAACTGGGCCACAAACTCAAGTCCAACAGTCCCAAAATCAAACAACCGCAGTTGCGCAGAAGCCAAACGCGGTTGTTCTACCAATAGTACAACAACAAGTTCCTTCTTCTTCGGCTACTTCCGTTCAGCAACAATCTGTTCAGCAACAAGTGCCTCATAACCATGGGGCCGCCGCGGTCCCACCACAGACCGTTATCGGGTCCGCCGCCCCAACGGGTTCCAATACAGTGCCTTTAGTCGAGGTAAAGAAGGAAATCGGTCTTGAGGATGTTTTGTCCGCTGCTAGCACTACGTCAACCAGTCAGTTGCAGACGGATACCAAAGATTTTCTTACTACCAAAGAGGAGCTGATAGACGGTGCAATGGATGATAAAACTGGTAAGTAATATCTTTATATATGTATGCGTGTGTTACGGTTTTTGAAAATATATTCCATCTTTTATTTTATTTCTTAAGTAAAATTAAATTTCTCAATACGACGTTTCGCGTATAAGAGGCACTGCGCGTACGCATAAACTTGGCGCGCGAGACACTATCGTGCCTCTTGATTATATTATAAAATTTTTTAATATTAAAATGTCATGTTAAAATTTTATCAATCAAATCAAATTATCAATTTTTATTAAAATGTTATCAATCAAATTATATAAAACAAATAACGATTGAATTCTAATAATTACATCTGAAATATTTTAGATCTTAAGAAGTTGAAGAGGAGACAGTATCAACAGAAAAGAAAACAGAGTCAGGGAAAAGATGCTGTAACTGCACCTCAGAAAAAACGTTCTCGTAAAGTCTCGCGCCTTGATGAGGATTATGACACATTTGTAGACAGTTTAATGACTCAGTTACGACAACTTCAACCGATGGCGGTTTTGGAACCCCATCTGAGTCGTAATTATGGAGTTTGTCCGATCTTTGGTTGCGGGGATCTTGTTAAGATTGGAAGTCAAAAGGATTATAATGCTAGAATTGGTGATTTGATTGGAAATTACGGATCAGCTAGTTTACCTGGAATTTCTGATCACTATAACACACAGCCATTTGGAGAATTAGACCCTCTGCCACCTCAACAACTCCCAACTACGCAGAGAGGATTTTATGATCAAGAATTTCCGCCTTTGAAGTTGGATGATAGTGAGTGCAATTATTTATTATATATTTACATTTTCTAATAAGATAAATAATGTAATTGTATAATTCTAAGCAATTTTAATATTAATTAGTTTAGTTATAAAACGTTTATATAAATTAAGATAAGAGAAATAACAATAAAGGAATAGAAGAGAAAGAAGTATAGAAAAAAATAATATCAGTAAAATAGTGAAAAAAATATAATATATAATACATAAATAGGAGAAATATAAATGAAATAAATATATTCCTCTGTATATATTTATAAGAAAAATAAAGTACTTAAAATCTTTTGTGTAGAAATATCAAATAAAAATATTCTTTTGTAGCTGATGAGAAGAAAGAGAATATGACGACAAATCGTGATGTGGACTCTCCTGATACCATCGTGAGCTCATCCTCGCCTGAATGTGTTATACCAGAATGTATGCATCGTTTTCCCGGATTGCGATTGATCGAGGAAGAATCTGATTCCGAAGCGGAATGGTTAAGACGTGTGTCACCGGTTATACCTCTTATTTCACCGATTCCAATCAGACTAAAGCCTGCTTACTTCAAAGATACAGCTAAACAAGATAAGGAGAATCTTGGAATGCCTAAGTATGTATATTTATTTTTATTTACTATTTAGTACATATATATATGTATATATGTGTGTATATATACTATATATATATTGTTATTTATTATTATATGTAAAATATTTCTTTACAATGTTACATAATTCTTCAGGCTTGGCAAGTCTCCTCCGATTCCTTTACGAGAAAGTGGAAATGTCACAGTCACTTTAACTTTGAACAGTCAAGCTGCTGATGATATAATGGGTGTACTTAAAGATCTTGCTAATATTCTGAATATAACACCACCTGCTAGTTATCAAATAGTCGAACGCACTACTACTCCTCCCAGTCAGAAACTGGGATTGTACAGGACGAAAGGGAAGGACGGCAAAGAGGGTAGTACGTAATTAATAGAACAATTATCTCTCAATGAAAGATATTGATGAAAATATTTATGATGACATTTACACAAATAAAATGTTGATACAAATCTATTATATGAAAGAAATTATAAATTATGAAGAAAAAAATTATAGGAAATAAATTAGAGTATCATAAATAAATTAAACAGATAAAAGTTAAAAACTTCAATTAAATATGTATAATTAAAACATGATTTTTTAAAATATTGATTTATTTTTCAGCTCCAATCGATATACAAAGTATTCTCAACGGTGCAGCGAAGTTTTGTCGTCATTGTGATGTTGTAATCCTTAATAGTTTGATTCGAAAGAAAGTATCAGATTTGCCATTCTTAAGCAAAGAAGAAGCTGAACCGGGCGATGAACTTTGCTTCTGTTCGGCAGCTTGTTATATGCAATTTGCTCTCATGCATCGGACACCATCCAATACTCAGGATAAGGTTTACAAAAAATATATTTTTATATTACATAATATTCTATAAGTTTTATATATATATATATATAATATATATATATAT
>VBVR01004914.1:0-13315 GCA_011638315.1 Tetramorium parvispinum | reverse complement strand
TTAAACTTTTCCACCGTCGTAAGAATTCCGCCACCTTCGGGCGGCCCGGCAAAAGTTTTCGCCTAAATTCCCGCGGGTGTCGTGTGTGTGTGTGTGTGTTTGTGTGTATGCGCGTGTACGAAGAAGAGAGCAAAAAGGAGGATGAAGGGATCGCCACACTGTTCTGCAAGCACCGCTTGCCACCCTGTCATCCCCGTTCCTCCGTAAGGAACCGTCGCTACTAACACACCCGCGATAACATGGACGCCGTGGCACATGGGGGATGCCTCTGCTGCGAGATTCGAATGAGGAATATCGATTCATCGGTGTCGAAGAATAATGGAATTTAGATTAAACAGGGTGCCACACACAGAAAATATGTATGAGGTAGGGAACGATATGGTATAATTGAAGACTTTGAAATTATATAAGGGATTTTAAGACTTTCTTTTTTAAGAGACGCAAGGGATTAATTTTATGATTGAAATGATGGAAAAGTAATGAAGAATACAGAGAGAAAGAGAGAAAAATGTAATGCAAAATGTATATAAAAATAAATAAGGATATGAACTTAATTAATTTTGTTAAAAAACAAGATCTTTTATATAGTTTTTTAATATAAATCTTTTTATTTATGTACTTGTAATTTTAAGAAAAAAACGTAATGATTTCAGTAGATTCGTTTAACTGTTCAATTAAATGTAAATTCATATTTGTCACGTTACAATCGATTGGTTCTTCACTGTATCATTTACTCCCGACTTAGATTATCGCGAAAATCGCGCTCTTATAATTCGACGAGCATATTTCAAATACCGGTGCGAATCTGCGATAATATCAGGCAATTTGTGCTCGCCCATGTGTTTCGCATTACCTCATTAATTTTCTTTTTCTCGTGCATTTCTGACAAGGACGTGTCGCGGCTTTCTTCGAAAATTAATAATTCCTAAAAGTTAATCCCACAGTGGCGAACGAAATTTCTGCGCGGGATTCCTTTATCCGCCTCGCACCCTTTCGCCCCTCGCGGATCCTCCCCACTAAGATCCCGTGCGGATCGGTGTGCGTGAGCACGGTCACATACACGCGCGAACTTGGTGTCGACGTGCGCGCAAATGTGCGTGCTCTCGCGGCATTCACGTGAGAAAACTCCCTGGAGAAATAACCGAGTTGTATGTAATGCACGCCGAGGCATTGTAAGGGGGTGTAAAAGGCAGACCTGGTGGGGAAAAGAAGGAAAGCGAGACACAAAAGAGAGAAAGAGAGAGAAGAAGAAGAAGAAGAAGAAGAAGAAAAAGAAGAGAAGAAGTAGAAGAGGGCGTCGGTCTTCCACCTTGCAGGTGCAAAATGCGCGTCGCCTCTTTCCGCTCTCCCGAATCCTCTTGACGCTTCCCTCTTCCCTTCATCTTTCCTACAACGTGTATTTATTATTTTATTAGCATCGAGCGCGGAAGCTATGAAAGACCAAAGGCCTGAGCGGAAGGAAGAGGGCGTGAAGCGCAAGTGTTAATTCTCTAAGAGGTGCAATAAGTGTGCTTAACGATCCTTTCTCTTCTCGAACGATGAAATATAAACGAAGGGTGCGATGAGAAACGTTGGCAATTTGTTTATTATTATATATCTTTAACTATCATTTTAATTTAGATTATTTTTTTATGCCGAGTTACGTTCTATATTGAAATCAGTAGCGAAAATAAAGTTGTAACCAAAATTATAAGAAAATAGTTTATTGATCTTATTTAAAGATAGAAAAGATTTGTCATTAGCAATCATTCTTCTGTGTTATAGAAGATATAAAATATTTCTTTTTGTATTTTTCAAAAGCATGTTCCTCGGACAAGTAACGCTGCAGTGGTGATGTCTTACACTGCGAAGAGAAATCGATTACCGTCAGTCGATAAAGCTTGAGAAATCTGAGGATAACTATTATACTTTTTAATAAATTTTTACAGAAATAACAATATTAGTGCATGAAAAATGTGTAAAAGAACATAAATATTAAAAATATGTCATAAAGCGCAGGCTGCAAAGATGGAGGAACATATAGAAACAATTGCCAAATTTTTAAATTAACAAATATATTATTTAATTATATTTTCCGATATATGTATACTTGTTTATTTTCTAAATCTTTTCCTAAAAATAAATGTAACGTCTCTCAATGTCTAATCCGAATATTCAACCGTCAAGACTAATGATAGATGTTAGCAATATTTATAATTTTGCAACTCGCAGGAAGTTGAAAACAATTTCTCGCGACAAGTAAAAAGCCGATATTAAAGGGCTTGCGAGTAGTCCGGTTAAAAATGGTCACGAAAGTTGAAACGAAACGTTTAAATGTGATATACCGTCGGGAGCGACGACCTGGGTCGCATTTCGGATTCGACCGATCGCCGGCGCGGCTATGTATACGCGCGCGCGTGTGAAACTTCCGAAGTTTATTAAATAATAAGCGAGTTAAGCCGACGCGGCGTTGCCCGTAGAGGCAGACATTTAAAGTGCCCGTCCGTGTCCACGTCCGTCCGTGCTAATTACCTAACCGTCGCTGGAACCGACCACCGGGCATCACGCCGCTGGACAGGCGGCGAATCTCGTCTGCGGACGAGCGGACGAAATTAACCGGTGCGATCATCGCCGCGAGCGACGTGCTTCGATCGATATTATATCCATTCCGTGCCCGCGCGACTGACACAATTTCCATCCTGCGACGCTGTCAATTAGCGGAGCCCGCGGATTCGGCAAGGCGATGCCCGCGATTGTTATTTTCATCATCACGGGATCATTTTCAAAGTGACAGCAAGTCACTACTTGCTTGGAGAATTTAGAACACTCGCGATGATAACGAAATCTTCCTGTTCGATAATTACATCTTGGTTTGACTAGCGATCCAATTAGTTAATCTTAGATAAATTTTACTTTTATGAAATCTTGTCTCGCGGCTGGGAAGAAAGATATAATTGTCAACGTGTTTAATGTTGTAAAAGCAGCACAATATTTAATTAAGTTTTAACATGTGTTTGAGGCAAAGTCATCGGTTTTTAACGCGGAATGTAAATTCATCGCAACTAAATCTAGCCAAACGTAACTAGGCATATTGTAATCTCACGATCACTATTTATTGCAATCGTTAAATTACAAGAATGGTGAAATGGCACTCATCACTTATTCCTGCTTCTTAAGCATGCCGAGCCAAAGATAGGTTGTGCTCCTGCCGAATAATGAATGAGTGAACTTTGGTGACTTCGGAGCTTCCTTAGGGTCCAAAGGTGGACGCGGTTTAAATTTTCAACCTGTCAACTGAGGTTGTTACAATTCGAGGGTTGTTGTTATTGAGTGCCAGCGTAGGCCACTTAAACCTCGGTGCAGTCTCGATTAATGCGAAAACGCAAGAGAAATTATGATATTCATTTGCGTTATGCAAGTACTGTAAGTTCCAAAATCCCGCATGATTGAAAAAGGCTCCATTGACTGATTACGAATTAATTACGATTGACTAATTGCAATTTAAAGTATGCAGTCCCATTAATCGATTCGTTGTGTAATTCATTTACTCGTGAATTATTAATTATTTATCTCATTTCGGACTTTCAATAATTGATCGGCTAACGAAACAAGTAAAATCGCAATTATTTGCCCGGCTGCTGTTATTAAAATAATACCCGGTTTAATTTGAGTAACGTTGATTATATACATTATAAAGACATCATTGCCATTAATAAAATATCTATTTTTTATTGATGAAATGTTTATAATGACCTTTTTCTCTACTTATTGTTAATCTATTTACACTGAGAAAAAATATAGTTACTTTTGGGCTCAACCATAATTTTCGAATATTTCTAACACGAAATATGATTAACTTAACTATAGGCATCATTGCATTAACCATAATTATCGTTAGAAATATTCAAAAATTGTGGTTGAGTCCAAAAGTAACTATATTTTTCTCTCAATGTATTATGTCTTAATATATCTGTTACTCATTTCTATTGAAAGTTTGATGTAAGAATTTTATTTAGATATAGTAATTCGTCAGCATTAAATTAGAAAAAAAGTTTTGAAAAATTCTTCATTTAGAGTACGTATGCTGTTATCGCACGCAGATAAAGCAACGGTGGCTCAAGATGACACTCGATCTCAGCTAACGAAACTCGTGCGATCGTCCGAGCTTAATCCGTTTCCGAGCCGATTCTCTTCCGTTGGAGATAAACATCTGAAATGAATTCGGGGGTTCGCGGGGTGGCAAGCCAGCGAGCGGGAGGGTTGTAGATGGCTAAATTAAGAGCACACAGGAAAGAAGGGAAGGTGGCCTCGGGCAAAGCCCGAAACGAGAGAAACGAGTCGAACGCCCGTAATGCGAGGCGCTTAAAGTTGCAATGGGTCTCCGGAGTATAGGGGGTGGGAGGGGTGGTAGGGTGGGTTACGGAGAAGGGTGGGAGGATGAGTAGGATCGAGTGACTGACTGACTGGAACCGAAAAGAGATGCGACCCGCCTAAGAGATTGGGATCTCTGCGAATCCGAGAATGCCCGCCGGGACAGAGAGCCCGAACTTGTCCACGACGGCCCCTTACCGTCGTCGTTGGGTGACTTTCTCTTTCTCTCTCTCTCTCCTCGTCGTGATAAGCAGCGATCACGAAGGGTTGAAACGCCTTCATTTTAATTCAAGACGATCCTGCGCGAGTTTTGACTTCATAGTCAGATTATCCTCTTTGCGAAGCAGCTTTATTACTTCTTCCATGGAGCTTTTAATCCTTTGCGGATTGTCGTATATATATCGAACTTGAGGCGTTTGTGTAGTTTTATATTGATAAATATATTAAGATAAGCACGAACTTCGTTCTTGTAACTAAATCAAAACTATAACAGTAACTTGTAACTTTTGAGAAGCTCAAGAGGTGATAAATAATTTTTTTACTACTTTGTATTTTTTGAAGCACATTCTGTGACTTCTGTAAGTTAGTTCTCAATGAGTCTTGACAAATTGTCCTCGGTGAAGTACTATTTTGATTTCAAATGTAGCAAAAGCCGCTGAGGGAGAAAGAGACAGGGAGAAAGAAGCTGGAGAGCTAACTTGAAGGGTTAATTAAGTGTTTGCTCGTCCGACAAGCTCAGCTTGCGCATTTCTAAATACAAACTACTACTGCCACACATACGAAAGGCAGTGTCTGGTAACCGCCATTAAATCTAGTCCTTTCATACTGCATACGGCAGTGCCTGCTATACATTCCCTTTGTGTGCTGCGCCAACTTATCCCGATTTAAACCCCCGATGCAGGAGGAGAAAGCGCTGAGAAAGAGGAAAAAGGTAATACGTGGCCGCATCAATTTGCGAGAATTACTTTGTAAGTAGCGCTTACATCCAATTTGCCGTTAGTCTTGGGTGATTCGCGAATTAGCGTATTATTTAGTACTGTCTGCGCGTAAACGCTGGAAAAAGACGAATGTTACGGATGTGTGATGTCACCTACGTTTAGCTTCCTTACAAACAAATTTGACTACATTAATTAAACTAGAAAAAAGAGAACTAATTAGCTAATTGTATAAATCGTTGACGTTTTTTTTTTAATTTTCGAATAATGCCACACAACAGCATACGTGAATCCCTTTCACTAGCGTTTGTAGTCAACAAGCTTTATCGGATGAAGTTTCCCGGTGAAAGCTGTGACGTTTCAATCAGTTTCGAGGAAGCGAACGCTCGCACGAATTCTGTGGCAAAATGAGCGCTGGTGCGTCAATAGATCTTGAAACATGCTTGATGCCACAGAGAGATAGAGAAAGGGAGATAGATAGAAAGAGAGAGAGAGAGAGAGAGAGAGGGAGAGGAAGCAGCCAAGCCCTTTGGTGGACGTATCGCAGAACGGAAGCTAGCACTAAAGGGACACATTTACGTCTTCCCAGGAGTGCGTTAGCTAGCTGGCTAGCCGTCGACCAAGCTGGCCGACCGACCAACCGACCCCAACCCCCGTCGGCAACCTCCCTTTCGCCAACCCCGACGTTGACCAGGGCCGGTCAACCTCGCCAGTTCGCGTCTCAAACTCAAGCTCGATCCCTCTGTTAGCCCGTGCTAATCGAATCACCGCGTATATAAGCGTATGTCGAATTCGCGGAAGGAAACTCCGTTAACCATTAGGAAAGCGGTAATCCTCCAATTATTGCACAGTCATCGGGGAGCTGGAGCGGTTGGGTGAGCCGGACGTTGAAAAGTCTCGCAAATTTCCGGCGAAATAATTGGTCGGCGTTTCCGCGAAATTTTCTCGTTGACGAATCGTATGATTTTCGATGATACTAAACTTGATGAAAGATACACTTATCTTTGATAGGTAAAATGAAAGATAAATAAAATAAAACTTTAACGCGATACGCCTCTACAAGTATATCACCAATTATGTCAGATCAAGTTTCAAATTTAGACTATTATACGTCAGAATTTGCAAAGTAAAATATTTAAATAGAATAAAAAGTTATTCCTGCATTAATTGCAATTACTCCAGGTTTCAATTTATTTTTACATAAATTTTATAAAAGAAGAATATGTATATGTATCTTAATTAGTTTCTTTCGTGAGTGATAAAGAATCTTGTAATTATTCAATGATAATGGTCTTTGAATTTAGCAAAAGATCTTTCTGCGTAACGTGTCTGCGATCCTCACGGATTTATCTACTGAGGACTAGTCTACCCATGCTATGGAGAGAGATTAGTCAACTTAAGTCGGCTCAATCCCTCCATCCCTTACCAAAGCTTTGGCTGTTACAAGGTAATCGAATTACAGAGAGCATATGTCGAATGCATGGGAACCATTGTATCTGTGACTCGCGCGCCGAGAAGGTAGATGAGAGCATTATCTACTCGCCACTAAGCTGCGAGGAAACCCGATTTCTCCCATCTAGAATTTTGCATTAGCGCATCATTTACATTTTGCATTGAAAATATAATATAATATCGTATGTAAAATGAAGTAAGAGATGCCGCCGTGCTAGTACAAGTGATTAGAAATGGAAGGGTCCTGGATTCAAATTGCAGCCTTTATCCCGTATATGCTATTTTCAGTGGAAAGTCACAGAAAAATAAATATAGCTAGGTGATATTAGGAATTATATATATTTTCTAATATGAAGCAATAAACAAAGAGTCTAATAAATAATTCCGATGGTTTGAAAGAAATTGACTTTCTTAAATCGTTGGGATGACGCGTGATTCCGTGCTAACGCGAGTGATTAGTAACGAAAGAGACTCAAATTCAAATCCCAGCCTCCATTCTATATATATTATATATACAATTTTCAGTAGGAAATCACAGAGGATCTTTATAGATCTAGATAGATCTAGATTAAAGACACATTAAAGACTGAAATAAGGCCTTACTCGCCCATCTTACACTACTTCTCAAATCGTTATAAAATAGGTCAAGCCGTCATTGCGAAGCTTTCAATCTTGCTTGAAATATTCGCAAAGAGAATTGGATATACTGAAAACACTTCGACCTAAATGCATCGATGTTGTTTCGAGGCAACTCTCGGACCCTTCGAGCGTAAAAGCTCTGAGGTCAATTCTACTTTGTACTTATCCTTTCGATGTCGAGGCGGAAACCTCCTGTTCGAGCACCGTAATTCAAAGTTTCTCATAAAGTCTTCTTAAATCCTCCCGTCTCGAACTTACCGTGCCATTTGAGAACCTTATCCACCTTACGAATTTCCTGCCAGTCAAAACGAGCAATCTCTAACGCGGAGAGGGTAGCAACCCCTTTTTATCGCATGATAGGACGCCTATTAGGGTCTACGGATCACCGAATATCGTCTTTATTCGGATCTAGGCGACCCCAACCACGATCAATCGTTTTAAAACAAAAAGATAATTAAAATTGGAAGTTTCAATTAGGATAAGTGTCAAATTACAAGAGAATCTCACTTGTTAAAATATGACACATTACATGTGTGATGTGTTTAAAACATGAAATGAATAAACTCACCGCTATCGAGACTATTCTGATTTTCTAGGTCCGGACCTTGGACGGAAGTTGATCTGCCATCCTGTAGATAATCTGAAACAACAGACATGTTACGATTGGTACAAGATGTCTAATTATATCTAATCTTCTTAATTAATGTCAAATTGTCAAAAATTATGTATAGCATGGAAGAAAATTTGCTTCAAAGATCTATCGAACTGTTTTAACACTAGAAATACCGCTCACATTTCTGTGTGTTCTGTCTATTTCTATTTTTTAAATGAATACTCTATTTTTTTGTATAAAAGATTCTAAAATTTTTATTTACAATACATTTTTGATCAATTTTTTTTTATCAATTAAATTTTACTTTTACACAAGAAATAGAGTATATTAATCTAAAAAGTAGAAACAGAATAATCGCGCGGTCATTTCCGTATGAAGAAATTATGATGTTTTCAAGATTTGAAAAGATTCAAAGCTCCGGGAAACTCGCGTTTAAGAATTAAGATTCGGATTTGACGAAGGTGTGCTCGCGGGCAGTTGCATCATTCTCACTGCGTATTGCCTGTCCCGTCTAACCCGGCGCGGCGCAGCGGCGAGATCCGCGCGGCAGTAACTCGCCGGGTCCTTAATAGGGATTCCGCATTGAAATTTCATGGGATTTCAGGCGATCGAGCGGAACGAGCTTGGAGATATGCCGCGCGCGGCCTATGCCTGCGCCGCGCCGCAGATGATGCTGCTTGCGCGCGGACGCGAATAATACGGGAAAGGGTGGAAAAGAGCGGCGCGCGGTGATCCCGAGGGAGCCATACCCCGGTGATATTGGCTCCCACAGCCCATTCCTGCGCATAGGAGACCGAACCGCCTTGGACCAACATATCTACACGTGCGCCCACACACACGCACACAAACACCCGTACGTACGTACGTACATGGGTGGAAGACCGGCCAAAATTCAAATTTCCCATCGGAATACGCGCGACTTTAAGCACAACTTGCGGGAAACAACCGCGGAGGCCAAAGCGCACCGGTTCTCTCTAGCATCGATAATCGAACTTTACGCTGTCCATCTGAATACGACGGAAAAAAATTACGCCGCTTGTCTTCATGACGATATCACAGCGAGGTGAGTCTCACCACTCGGCGGTCAGCGCTGTTTTTATTGTGCTATGATAAAATAACGATATTCGCTATTTTCCTATGTTAGGGGAAAGTAGGCATGAAAGAGCCGGGTCTTGAAGGAGCCATTTCAATTTTTTCTTCAAATCTTTGATATAATATAACAATGCGACATATTTATAGTCGAATGTTGTGGGTGACAACTGTCTATTACTGCTATACATATAGTAAGATCTTTCAAGATCTCTTCAAGCTTTTTCATGCCCACTTATCCCTATTTTTGTAGGATTATCCCTCTTGAAGGATTAGTTTTTATTTAGTTTTTGTTGTAATATTTGTTGTAATATCGAATTCGGACGACACAAGCTAGTTGCGGAAGCCTAAAATTTTACAAAGAAATTATCTATCTTATCAATATGAGATTTTAATTCGGACTACCGTATCTTACATCATTATGAGAATTTAGATGCCATTGAGATTCTTTGACCCTAATTGTATACCTAATTGTATACTTAACTTTATTAATATAACTTAATGAAAAAAACTATTTAGTTATAGAAAATGTTGACAGCGGAGAGAAATAATCGCACATATTTTTCTCACCAATGAAAGACAGATAGTTATATCGCGTTGGGATCAACAGCTGGATCTCCTTAAGACGAGTCGCAATCCTTAGTTAATTCCTCTTTCGCATTGTTCCTACAACGCAAATATACCTCACTGATAAGACGATACCGAGGAACCGCGGCGGAATAAAACGTTAAGACCGCAATGGAACGAAAAGCCGCGGCACTCAAGCTGCTGGAATTATCATCGCTCGTAAGTCACGGCGCGAACATTGCAGTTGCAACTGCGGCGCAGCGGCGCGCGCGGTTCGCGGCGCTTCGGGGACGAGATAACTCGTATAAATAACCCGGAAGTCCGCGGTGCACAATAGTCCCTTTTTTTTACGAGTATGACTTTTGGGAGTTCCAAGGCTGCACGCTTGGGACGCCGCGCTGGTAATCAGTTCGTCGTTGTTACCGAAATGCACTGAGCGAACCCGAAAAAAAAAGATAGAGAGAAAACGAGAAAGAAGAAAAAAAAGTCTCCGCTTCTATCTCTCTCTTTTTCCCTCCCTCCGTTCACTTCTAGGCACACAATCGCCAATTTTTGGACGGCATCCTAGATTGTACGTCAAATATTTAATTCGCTCCGCGAACCGCACGGGGAACCATAGCAGCCTCTACCCGTTTCCAAAATCATTCCGGTATCAGCGTCATCCGATGCCTAAATCGAGCCATTACGCCCGGCATTCCGCGCGGCGAGAATGTTATCGAGTGACACGCGTGCTGCGGACGTAAAATCGTAATAGTCTTGTATCATTGCCCGGACGGCGCGCGGCGTTTCAGTTGACGCGCGTGTACAGGACGCAACAAATAAATTTGCCAATTAAAAAACGAATTCACCGCGCGACGACGTGGCCCGACGCGCGGCACGAAATATAAAATAAAAATTTCAGGCGGGGTATAAAAGTTTTTTTGTGAAAAAACAAACTTCGCGAGACTCCGCTCCACGTGAAACGGGACACGGGAAATTGGAAAAAAAAATACACGGGGATTTTCCTTCGCGAGAAATAATCATTGTGGTGCTCGTTTTCAGGAAGAGGGCGAAAAACGCGAAAACTCTGCGGCGCGGCGTGTGTAACTCGGCTGCGCCGCTAATTTCCAGTTGTCACGTATTTATTATTTTATTATCCTTAGATGCAAAATTAATCCTACCGCTTTTATGTTTAAAGTAACGTATGCATTTTTGCGTTTTTCGCGAAATTCCGTTGTGCGAAAGCGTATGCGCGCGCTATGATACACGCAACGTTGTGCGGAATACAAAAATTCTTTTAACGTGGCTAACGGGCTTTACAGCGTGATTCTCTTCGCGGCGGGCAATAATTTAATTTTGTTAAAACAAAAAAAAGTGCAACCGCAATTTCTATACGACACGACATACATTAAACGCGCCGTCGGTCAGGTATTACGTGTAAATACTGGGGATCGATTGTGCACCGCGACGTCCAGCATCATTTTTCACGCGCTCGCGCACGCGGCCGTGTGCCTCATTGTGTGTGCAATACGCGCGTACATACGTACGTACACATATATGCGTATGTATATGAATTTTGGGAATTCGACGGACGGCGAGCAAAGCTGTTGGGAACCGGTTTTGGTTTTGTATTAGCATGTAACTCCGGCAGGAGTTGAAGTTGCGATGGCTTGTGGGTGGTCGGGCGGCGGCAGGGAGGGTAATTACCTCCTTGGGGAGCGCCCTCTCCACGGCGTAGCCCGGTATAGCCCCAGCACGGGTACAGAGGCTTCCCACTGCTCCCAGTGGTCCCGCGGGATCGCGCCAGTGGCTCTCACGGTCGCGGTTCTCATTTCACCGGAATTGGATCTCGCCCGAAGGACAGCGAAGGAAAAAGATGCTTGTGACACTTGAATGGAGTGTCGAATGTACTTTGTGCGTTGCTAGCATCAAAAATAAAATAAGCTAAAGGTACTTTGAGATGCTAACAGCGATGTGTCATTAATCGAATAGGTGTTTTCGATACCGTCAGATATATTGGACAGTATACTTTGAGAAAACAAACGTCTATCGAGAATAATCTTTTAATCTGTGCTTCACAATTTTGTGATACACACTAGATACAAATTGTACAGAAAATAAAAGCGAAAATAATTTGCAGATTACATGTGTCGTCATTTTATCATTAACGCTGCATTATCGTTTTACGTAATTTAAATCGAGTCCCGCGTCCCATAAGGCGTCATAATGACAGCCCAATTAAGCGCTGCCGACCCCTAGATTGGGAGAGCAAAAGCGTCACGTGACAATGCAAATTATTATGGTAAGCTGACCCTATAATTTATATTTGTCTCATTAACGAGATATGCTTAATTCTATCATCGCGTGAATCACGTATACGTCTTATTATATATTGTTATTATTTTCCTTAGTCTCTTTTTACGAAAGATCATACAAATGTGGTAATTAGCCGGTGATGTAATAATTAGCTCAAACTTTGAATTAAACATAGGACAACAAATTTTATATTAAAAAAATAAAAAGTTATAAATCGTGCTATAATACAAATATAAAACTGTATATGTTTATAAATATAAAAATGTTTACAAATATAAAACTGTATATGTTTATAAAATGTTAAATATAACATTTATAAAAATCTAAGAACAAGTACATAATTTCTATGGTTCATTTAGTAAGAATTGTCAAGATTCAGATATCCATATTTGGAATTCACATTTGTGTTATTAAAATTGGCCTTTATCTAACTACGCAAGACGACGAATTAAAACCTATATTTTTCGGGGCACTTCAATTCGGCCGGTACTCAAATTCGAAGCGCCCGGATGGCTGATACGTTTTTAATTGGCCGTCTCGGCCCGATATCATCGACGCCACCACCGAAACCGCCGACGGAATAAAACGCGAGTATGCGGTCCCTTCTCGCTGGGAAATGGAATTGCAGTTGCCAGCGTCGCCGCCGACTTTTGAACTGGCTAATTCAGCCGGAAATAATAGACACCGTCGGCGTACTTGTATCCGTAAGCTAATTTTGACCATTGGTGTGGCATAATGACCGCGTGTGAAATGAGCTTTCATAATTCGTGACTACCGGGTTCAAATGTATGTACACGCGATGAAGCCCCCCTCCCCCAAAGTGTTTCGTTTAAAAATAGACAAAAACATATACAATTGCGTATAAAAAAAATATATTACGGTTCCAACTGTGAAATCCTTGTAGATAAGTCAGCCGTAAGATTTTATGTGACGATTTTATAAAACAATTACACATGCAACGATCATTTAAAATCAGTCAAATTTCTGTTTGGATCGCCTAATGATCAAGGGTGACGGAGGCAAGTGGTATCGCGGACACCCGGTACAGTGTCATCGGCACATGCCACTGTTAAGGGCAGGTCCGTCCCCGGGGAGCGTCACAAACAATAGCAATGGGCTAGCCGGTGCCACCCTACGACCACCCTACGGCAGTATCCTTCGACCTTCCCGGCCCTAACACGGGACTCGGCGGCTAAGATAGCGACGAGAAGAGGAGAGAGAGAAAGACGAATGGGGGCGAAGGGAGACGGGGAAGAAGACTATACCTCCGGGAAAACTTTAATTTCTTTCTGAGAAAGATGGCTGTACTTCGCCGTTGCAGGACTATCAGCCCTGTATTCTAGTGTGCGTGCGTGTGTGTGTGTGTGTGTGTGTG
>VBVR01004913.1:0-13348 GCA_011638315.1 Tetramorium parvispinum | reverse complement strand
ACCAAAAATAGCTTAAGTGGTACGCATTTGGCAACTTTCCCCTAATATAGGAATTCTGGTTATTATAAGTTATAAAGTATTGAGTTCTATTATATAATAACCAGAATATTTGATCAATCCTACAAGATTTTCTGATTCGTCCGTTTTTAATCTGCAGCACTCTTGTGAGAACATTAAATTCATTAGGTAAAACGATACTATGATGCAATTTACGGATAGTCGACAGTATGGCATACGTGTACCTGGTGGATTGATAGTGTGTTGGATAAGCGTGGACATCGCCTAGCTAGGTGTCGATTAATTCGGATACCTGTCAAATCAAGATATGCAGAGCGTGGCGTGTCTGATATGCATGTAACTATCGCGAAGCGTTGCGAAATTTGACTCCTTTGTAGTCAGATTATATTCGCGTGGTTGAAGGCAATCGATGAGATATAGGTATATATGAGCGTTGTTTCGATATGACCTACGAGTTAACGTTTCAAATTTAACGATATGAATAATTTTATAACGTTACCTAAAATTAATCATATATACTAAAATTTATCGCGCCACTCATACATTTAATTACGCGCGCCTCGGCGGAAATTGAAATAAGAGCATCAACTCGTATTGATTTACGTTAACATGTTAGTTTTCCCCGTTATCTTTCCACCGTGACAAGGGTAATGCAACGCATTACTCTTCTAGAATAACGATATCAGAAGTTCGATTGACTGGTAGCTTTTATCGAGGTGCCATTTGAGCATACAAATTTGATTTGACTTTATTCATTTAATTAACGTTCACCTCCGATTCGACCGGAGGAGTTCGTAGCCGACGCTTTTACTCTGAAAGTTCTCGCGCATTGCGTTTCATCCTTCCCTTTTCCAACAATTTGGAAATTCTGACGTCTCTTCTTAAAGCGGTTCATTAGCGAGCTGATCTATGAAGAAACCCCGCTCCCACTTACACCGAAGATTATTTTTAAAGCAGACTCATCCTTTTTAAAAATCCACGCGGTACGTGCCAGGATGGCTCGGCTGCTCGGAGACCAGGAGTTAATGGGATAAGTGTCTTTAAAGCGTCTCATAAAAGCGAGCCACTGGGAATTAAATGTAGCTTATCAATATAAAATTACATGAGGGCTGTAAAAACTTCACGGTTTAATGCGATTGACATGACGAGCCTCATAAAACTTGAGACTTGAGTTTTACTCGGGAGATATATAAGATTTGATATAAAAAATTCCACGCCTGTTTCTGACATGATGTCACACGCGTGCATCGTTTCATTGAAAAATTATTATTTCATTGTACACTAATTAATATATCTTAAGGATCGTAGCCACTTTCATTATCCTCGAAAGAAGCTTAATTGATAAATATCCTAAAAATGTTAATAGTATTTTGAAAAATGCCTTAACTTGAAAATTGAGATAAATAGTAAGCGATTTTTGATTCGGGAAAGATACATGACTTTTATCGACATCTCGACCTTGTTTATCTGCTTTCAATAATCAACGTTATTTAAGACAATATAGCAAAGCGTTTCTCATAATATGGTAATTAACTGCTCTCTTTCGCCGGACTTTATTGCTCCTGCCCTCGTATCTTTTTTCTTCTTACGATTTCTATATCCATAACAAAAAGCGACTCCATTTATTAGGAAATATGTTAAGTACTTGCCGTAAAAGTCTCTTGAATAATTGCCTCGCTGAAGTTGAATTTTATGGTATACTCTTAAAAGTGGAGATCAGATACAAAGCACGATGGGTGATATTTTTATGAAACGTAAGTTGGGTACACGCCGGCCTCATATTTTACATCAGTTTTGTGCCAGAGAGCGCAGGGTACAAAGGACTCTCTACGCAATATTTTTATGCAGCATCCAAGGCAAATTAATTAAAACCAACTTTTTCGTACGCAACAATTTGGGAGCGAGCGTATTATGTTTTTATTATATGGTTGTAATACTTATTGAAATACTCTGGCGAATTAACATAATTAAAAGCGTCCGCTTTTGGGTCAAAAGGTAAAATGTAATTGATACGAATCTTTTACATTCGCTCGGTTACTTCACTCGGAAATGTGCAATTGCCACAAAATTAGTGCGAATAATTACGTCACCGTAGTTTCAAGTTGCATGCCATTTGTATCCGTAAATTACCGTCAGTTCGTATGCACGGTTAATATAATATGTCCCAGTGTGTACATTTCATTACCCTTAGGGTTACGTCTGTTATCTGTTTCTTGATCCCGGTCCTTTATTAGGATAATTAATATAGACTCTCGAAATGAATCTCTTGATTAGGAACGTCATGTTCAAAGTCATCGTCGCAATAACAGGTCCTTGATCAAATTAAATCACTGTAACTTTGTATTACATTATATTGTAACATGATATTGTTATTGTTACGTATGTACTACTGATATTATTGTAACTTTTATCTCCATTCTTCTCTTTCAGGAGAATTTCAATCAAACAGTATTAAGAAAATTGATATTATTACATTTTATTAAATTAAATTACACTGAGCAAACAAATTATATTATGTAAAACAATTAATTTACATTAAGGGAAAGGGCAAGGAAAAGAATACAATGCTATTTGTTAATATATTTATTTCATATATACCGTAAATTATGTGAATGTTATTACATTCACATAATTTATGGTATATATAAAATAAACGCATTACTGTAATTACACAATGAAATTACGCGCTGAAAATATTTATATTATTAATATTTAATATTTATGATTTGATAATGTTTATGCAACGAAGTATAGTCTATCGATACATAAACATATTTTTGAAGAACAAATAACTTTATTTGAATAATAAATAATCTTTCTCAAACTGCTTATATTAAGGAGCTTTTATTTCGTGTATAAAGAATATGTTGTCTCTCTCGCAAGATTATTATTATATCATTATACGCAATCCATTAAAACTTCGTTAAAATTCGTTTATATGCTCAAACGTTCATGAATGAGTGATGATGCATACGCATTTGTTTCCATAGTTTCCCTTTGTGTTTATAACGACGTAAGCATTTGAAGTGACCCTCGGGCCAATGGCGTTTGTCTTCCTCTTGTTTGCTTTTGCCGTTAGACCATCAAATTATCACTCCTCCATCAAAATTATCCATTGGTAAGAGATTAGGGATTTCACTTCATAGATTGAAGATGACATTATCGACTGATAATTTCTCTATATTTGAATCTCCCTCGATATCATTACGATACGTTTTACCAAGTGACGTACAGTTCTATGTTAATTTATTGAAAATATATTGCATATTCGACTAAATGTGATAATGAGTGCGGTGGTGTATACATTTCAGCAATTTATTCGCCGCAAGAATTGATTTGCGCAATTTTCATGTCGGCCGCGGTACGGGATTGCTATCGTGTACTTGACAACGCGCAAGTAAACCATATGAGATATTTAGAAAAATGTTTTCACACCCGCCTCTCTTGCCGCGCGTTCTGCGTTTCGGTTTACGTTGCAGTTTGAGCACTTTCTCGCGCTCCGGAATGTTGTTCCAATTAATCAAATTCAACAGCTGAAAGTAATACGTGAATGGGCAGAGAAACCGAATAGACTGGTGGAACTCGCGGTAACTCTATCGGCCTATTCGGATCGAGTTTTCTATATCTCTTTTATATTTTTTTTCCGGTACTCACAAATAAAAATGTCGTTCCACGCCTGTGCGTCGGACGGAATGCTGACCGTTCTAAAAGGAAATATTTTCCAAGCTGGCTATTTCAACAGTTTGTAGCGATTCTACGAAAACTCCGACGCGAATATGGATGCGTCAAATTCACATTCGCTTTATCTCGTAAGCTACACGCGTGGCTTTATCGCCAGGAAACGGCATTTCGCTCCGGACGAAAAATTTATTTTTCCGAACGCTCCCTCGACAAATGTCTAAACGCCGCTCTCTTTAAAGCGAAATGCTATCTCGCTGGTATATTAAATCGCGTACACCGTGACATTTATACGACACGATTCTTTTTCAGCCCTGCACTCGCGAGCGAGTGCGCGTCGCGGTCGAATCGATTAAAGCTGACATTGATAGAAAACATTGTGAGCGCTACTCTGCGAACGAAAATGCATGTCATAGGCATGGAATGGGGGGAGGCGGCAGGCCTGGGTGGTCCGAAAACTCATTAACCCTGCTTCTTTCTGCCCTCGTGATTATTCCGCGTCGCCGGCGTTTCCTTGTTTAACGCCCGGGGAAGTTAACGTAATAACTCCTGCAAGTAACATAGAAAAAGCAATTAAGTGAAAAGCAGCGACGATGGGATTAAAGCTTTTTGAACGAATCACGCGTAGAGCGAACGGACCGCGGAATAATGCGGGCGGAAGTAGTTGAGGACGAGAGACTCTCCTCTTTCCTTCGCCTCTCTCTCTTTTTTTTTCATCACGATTCAGCAAATTGGCGCGTCGTTTCGGCCCCCGTACCTGCGAGGAAAGCGTTTATCTACCGGTCGCTGCAGGATCGAGCAGATTGCGCCACGGCCAGGTCCGTCCTCTCTCGTCCGGAAATAAAACAATACGCGGCAGAACGAGTGTCGAAGTGACGGCCAGACTGCCGGCGGCTAACAAGGGGCCGGCGGCGCGGCGCTGTGATTGTGCGTGTGTCATTTATTGTTGTCACGACACAATAATTCTATTCCGCCGGAGCGCCCCGATTAATCATCGGTGGGCCGCGCGATCACTCAGCGCTGTTTCGAATCTATTTCCGCTATTCAGTCCTCTAGAAGTGACAGAGCCGGCGATGGCTACGATCTCGCGCCCGACAACGTAGAACACGCCGCTTCACGCTGAATGGAATCCGGATCAAGGCGTTTGATTAATTTTGTGTATTGTATCCTTCGGGCTTTCCCTCTACGCGCGTATCTCGACAAATACGGATCTTATGGACGATAAATTGAGACTATGCGCACGAGACAGACCGTGTAGAATGTCTCGCCATTGTGCTCGCGATTTAGCGAGCGATTTTTCGCGAGGGTGCAGTCAAACTTCGATGGCTCATTAAATTCGGAGTTCAAGGTACGTGCATGCTCTAATTATCGCGTTCACGGCTGCTGTTAACAGGATATTTGCCGATCTGTAATTACCATTCTGAGCGATTCAAGGGATATGCTCCGCAATTTCATTCTCACTGGTCTGCTCCTGATGGTACTACATGTGTCTGCGAGTACTCGACCGACCCGGGCTAGCTTTCCTTGCTGAATTCAATTTCCCCGAGTCCACAGCGGCGGATCGCAGGTGCGTCGAGTTGCTTCGATCGGCAGAGATTGCATGTTAGCGGACGGAAAGAAAGTTACCGTAGTTTCTGCCTCTTGATCGAGAGACGACGAGTATCGCGAGTATTACGGATTTGATTTCTTCACTGGTTCCAGTTAATATTTAGGAGCACTAAAAACGTACTCTTTTTTTACGTTTTTCTCCAATACCGTATCTAATAATACGTTCTAAAGCGTCCGATAAGTTCTCGCGTCTATAAATCGCGAGATGTAAAAATATACATAAAATAGGTGAATTTATATACACATGTATCTGTGAAAATATTCTAGGTGATTTACGGATTTATTTTAGCAATCTTATTTATATTATGTTCAGATTGCGTGTTATTCTTAACCGAGAGGACTTTTTTCGATCCGCGACAAGTCTCCGGAGCGACGAGGATGTCGCGCGGTAACGTGAAAACGGGACTAAAATTGTCCGGCTTCAGTTGTCTCGCTTCGGTTCGGTGCTAAACATAGATGATCGAAGGCGTATCGATCTACCAATTGTGTCGACGACCGCGGAGTAATCGCGACGGAGTCAATAATCCATGATCCGCTCAACTTGGGAACAGCTCTATTCCGACGTGTAATTGGGATCAGTGCTTATCTGTTGGCGCACACCGTGTTCCAGGGCCTCGACCTCCTCGCACGCCCCCTTGCCTTCTTCCGATACCACCTTCTTCACGCACAGTATGTGTGTACCGTGGCAATATTTGCCCGGAGGATTAAATCTTCGCAGACCAATTCGTTATGATCTGTCCTGATTGATTTTCATCGATTTAGCACGTAATCAAAAGTCGAGGCCGAGGTATGATTTCTTCTTTTTTTTTCCTCGACATGCGGAATGCGACATACACGTACGGTCGCTCTCGCGCGCTGGATGCACGGAATGTATCGCGCATCGCGCATGAGTTGTCTTGTCCGTGATATACGTGACGTAAATAGCTTTGTTTAAATAATCTCTGTCGCCGCGAAAAGGATGGGGGGACCGGTAACGACGGCAGCGAGTAGACGCGGCACGTTGCAAGGCAGGCAGGTAGGGCGGGTACGGTGTTCCCGGCAACGACCGAGCACCGGCGTAATGATATTCAGAACTTGCCGGCGAGAGACGCGGGCGCGCTGTCGAGGAACGCGAACATTTCGGGATGGATACGGAGACATATTTCAGCGCACACGTGCCAACATCGCTCGTCCGCGCGCGCGGCATGGCAGGCTGCCGCGCGTGTGATGTGTCGCGCGAAACCAAACTGTTTCGCGTCAGTAAATTCTCATGTCGGCATGTACTGCCGATACAGCGAAATGCCGGAAATGAGTTATTAGATTAGACTATACGTCACGCTCATCATCCTCGGGTAGACTCCGAGAGGATCTTTTTCGATACGGCGGAAAAATCTGATGTTCTTTGAGTCCCGTCGGATCACCGTCCACCTCGCTGAGCCCGCGCACGGGGGACTCGATATTTTGCATTTCATTTGTATCAGCGCGAACGTATGCGTGCACCGCCGTTTCGTTTCCGTGAATAATTTAATAAATCTGCTAATTCAAATTTAATCATGCGCTCTTTGATAATATTTAAGTTTAATTTATTATGCTCCTTGATCGCGCGCTAATCGTAATTAATCGTATTATGTAGTAGAAAATTTAGTATCACTGGTCCTTTTGGACGGGCTACACAGGATGTCGCGCGCTTCCGCGTGCCGGAGGCAGGCGTATTCCATTTCGTTTGACAATTAATTTAATCAAGTGTTAATTCAAGCTTTTAATGCGAAATTTATTACGTTCATGGATGTCGCGTCAGTCGCAGATAGTCATGTTAATGGTGAAATTTTATCGTTGCTGAACACGATGATCTTGCGCCGGCCGGGCCTTCCGATACGCTTTAACAGCGTTCGAGCGTGGTCAGACGATATAACGAAATGTTGTTAATGGGTCACTTAGCATTTACCGTCGCCCTGTTTCAGAGGGGCCGAGCTTCAGCGCGCCAATAACAAACGTGACAGTCCCGGTGGGAAGAGAAGCTATCCTCTCCTGCGTCGTGGCGAACCTTTCTACGTACAAGGTAAGCTGCCAAGTACACGACACCTTTTAATCTTGCATTCCACATCGATTCTGCTACGCTTTATGGAGGAGACCATGCAAAGCGATTCCGAAAATACTTTCTATCTTGAATGCGAGTCGTCGTGCAAGTAATTTCGATACGAAATATTTATGTGCGAAGCCGAGCGCGGAACAATTCGCATGACAATTTTAAAAAAGAGACTTTAATAACTCGGAGCCTTAGAACGATTTGCAATCTGGATGAAATAAAAACCACCGGTATCTAATGCAATGCAATGGAAACGTTGCGGAGTTGGTTGAGATAAAAAAATGGAAAATCGTTATGGACTGATAAACAAAGTTTAATTTAGCTGCCAGTTACAAACCAGCATAGCCCGCAGACTTCATTGCCGCGAACGTATTCCTTGGCACGCTGCGGAAACGTGGACGTGCACGAATGGATTCCACAGCGTGACAAACATCGTTCACTGCGAGTCCGCAAAGTCTGATGAATTAAAGTTCATTCATCATGTGGGAAAAATTTATCAGTGTCACACACGCTGTGTATCCTTCGTTGTATTGTGCGATGCAGCTTTACAAATAGAGAAAAATACGCATTGCAAAACTGATTGATTGACGCATAATTGGAGTTAAAAAGTTTTTCAAGTAATTATATATACATATTCACATACAATTATTAAATTTTAATTTTCTACACAATGCGCGAGCGTGGTGTATAATAATAACGTCGACCCAAATCTCCGTAAAGAGAATATTTGGTATACTTTGGGATATCGTTGAAGCATTTTATCTATATATATATATATATTCTTGGCGTACCGCTTTCGTTAGTTTCGTCTTTTCTGAAAGTATATTGCCAGAATTCCATTCTTACTTCGAACTTTTGGGGGAACGTCAAATAATGCGAGTTTCACCATTACGTGAAAAACATTCACCGAATTCCTGCGATGTTCACATTCTCAAGGCGCTACGAATTCCCGCCGGTGGATCACATATTTCGCGATCCAGCGGCGCAGTTTTGGAAAACCTCTGCTTTCGCTGCGGCGAGAGTATTGCGTTTTGCAAGGTGATACGGACATGATATTAAACGCGGGCAAAATGCATGCCATGTATATACGATATTACATAACGGCCGTTGTTGATTTCGTGCGGTGGCGTGCCCAATTCGCGTGATCTGTCCGTAAATGTTGCACGAATTTTACCGAATCTTACTGTTGAATACGCGTTCTTGAAGCAGAACGGAATTAATTTTATATTCTTTGAACGACGAGAGGAAGATAATAGCGAGAGCAGGAAAATCAAGAGTACCGAAATACATTCAATTAAAGCAAAAACATTTGGAGAACGATTTGTTTGACAGACTTGGAACTGAGCTTAAGTATGTCAGATTAAATAAGGATATTGCGCAATTACGGTTCGCGGGGAACGAAAAGCGCTCATATCGTGCTTGCGCGTTTCCTCCGTAGCTTACCAACACCATAACGCCCGGAATAGCGTTTTAATCTCAAAATATATTATTCGGAAATTAAAGGGGCTCGACAAGGCGAGCCGCCGCTATGCGGTAAGGAGGGTTTTAAGATCGTCGGGAGGAAGCTCGCCGTAATTATACGTGATTGTGGCGCAATTAGCGGAAGCGGTGTCGTATTTTATTTGTCATAAAATGCAAAGGAAAGATTTTAACCGGGTGTATTACGTAAGAGGATACATAATGAATAATATACATGGCATTATTAATAGACAAGACGTGAATTTACATTTGTTGATTTTATAATGCGCTGTTTTAAATGCTAATGCAGCGCACGATAGTCTCCATCTTTTCATTAGTTGTTTTTATATACATGGGAAATACCAAGCCGCAGAACACACGGAACCTTCCGTGTTCGTTGCGCGTTTAAAGCCGAAGTAACTGTCGTGCCAGCGACACAATTAAAACGTCTCCGTGCGTTACAGACGGCCGCGTTCCGTCGGGTTTAACCGTCAAATTCCCGCGAGCCTGCCCGTAACGTACGTTACCGAGTAACTCTATTCTTGGACTATAATTCGGCAACACAGCGGAGTCTTAAACGGGTAGCCTGGTGAAGATTTGCGGCGCCTTAAACGACACTAAGCGGCGAAAGTTTACTGCATAGAGGCGGGCTCCGCCTTCTCGTTCCATCATGCGTCGCCGAGAGCAAAACAGAATCGGCCGTTATTCTTTTTCTTTCCTTCCAGGCGTATTCGAAATGAGACGCGTATCTCATTCGACGAGAGTAAAATTTATTTTAAAAAATGCGCGCGGTGTTCTCCGAATGAAATCGTCGATGACTGTTTCTTGCAATAAAGATGCACTGAGAATTCTATTTTGTTATATGAACAAAAAGTGAGCAACCAAATTTTTCAATCAAAACGTAATTAAATTTTGTTTGAAAAATTTGATCACTCAGTGTGCAAATTTGAACAAGCCAGTTTTTTTTTTTGAAGAAACTGTATTTACTGGGAATGATCTTACATCGAAGTGAACAAATTGCTGACTAATTGATGATTGATATTAAGAATGATAATGAGTTTAGTACGACGTAAAATAAGATTAGCAAAATTCCGATTTTCTGGGGCAGAGTGACGCTGCTGTTACAATCTCAGCGCTCAGCTCAGTAATGTCGAGAAGTCGAAGGGGCCACCTGCCCGCTTACCGACAACGGGTGACGTAAGAATAATTTATTTTAATATGTCAAGACAGCGCCACGTCACGTAATACCCTAATGTAATTTTGCGTCACGTATTACGTTGGCCGGCTAAATTTCGTCGCAAACAAGTTCACTCGCGCGCAGGAGGCTTGTCCGCATCACGAGGCAGTTATGAGTAAGTGGCGAGCAGAAGGGGGCGAGCATGGAGGTCGACCCTGGTGTGTGATGTAGGGCTCTCCGCGTGTTGGTACACGTGAATGTTAATCAGAATGGGATTTACATATGAGGCTCGTATTACCTGGTAGTCGGGCAGATGCACCGGGAGGAGAAGATAACGGCCTCTAGAGAGAATGGAGAAACAGAGAGACAGCGAGAGAGAGAGGGGGGAGAGGAAAGGTTCAGGAGGTGAACGGATATGTTGGTGTGCAGGCCGCAAGAGTCACACACAGCCTATCTGTAATAACGTGCCACGTAAGACATAATTATATATCACGTCGGGATTATTGCCGCATTTACACTCCGCCGCGCCAACAATAAGGATTCGACAATGTTCGCCCAGGTATTACGTAACCGGGGTGGGCGCGCGATATATCTCATCATTTTGCGCGACTCTCGATTGTGCTCGGTACGATGGCCCGGGGGGGAGGGAGGGAGGCGGGCGCAAGCTATCTCAGCTGTTTTGCGCGTAAGCGCCAGCGGAGATAATAATTATATAGCCGCGGTCGCGTAAAATCGCGTTACGATTATTATCGCCTTATACGTGTTGAGCGTGTCGACGTGGCACTTGCACGTCAGCTAAAACGCGATGTCATCGTGATGAAAAATTGTCTTCTGATTACGCTTTAATCGAACTTCTGAATTATTGATTGGAGTTTCATGCAAATTCGGAGACCCATAATGGTAGCCATCAAGCGGTTAATCACATTTTGCGCGATCGATACTTGCCGACTATTATTCGCCGCTCTTGCTGTACCACCGCCGGCCGCGACTAATTTCGTTCGAATGCTATGGAAAGTGCACAATGAAAAAAAAGGGGGCGCAATCATGCCGGTCGATATAATGATTATGCCATGCGGCTTATGATTGGAGACGGGGGATCATATCTATGCCACCTGATACCATTTGCCACACATCTATCGGGCAGTATTGTGTGTTTGTATGTCCATCTATATATTCACCGCCGCATCGCTAATGTGTTGCGAAATTGATCCAGCTGTAGTATAGTATTTACTCAGATGGTTGTGTACGAGTTTCGGTTTACCCAGTCCACAATTAGCGGAGGCAAGTTTTTCGATCCGCCCGCGCCGGATCCGTTTTACGTAAATTGCCGTCGTAAATTTGATCGAAGATCTCGGTATAATCGTGCCGAAAGACGGGCGCGCATTCATCGTGGATGAGAATTCTACCTACTGAGACACAATAGATAGTCATGGCTGCCCAACGTTATTACCATTGTCTGCATATTGTCACGCTCCCGGTCTCATTCGCTTAAGCTCCGTTACCAGTCTCAGGCATATGCCCGCACCCTCACAATCACTGCGACGCAGTTCAACCCTTACGGTCGCGGGAGGGACTTTAAAGTACTGTATCTGACGTCTGGCCGTACGTCGCGTGACATAACTTATGGAGCTTTCAGCGCTTCTCGCATTGCAACGGACGTAGATTTTCCCCCGCTGGGAAACGTTTCTCCGTAAATTATTTCGCATTAGCGGATTTCCTTAACAGATCGATAGCTCTTTTTCGTTACCGAGCCGGGGATCCAGCTGCGAGGGAGATACCACCGCGAAACGGAATCTTTATAATCCTGTTTGGGGCGGAAATCACGTTTCTTCCCGGCACTTGTTGGAAAACGAGAGCGGCCGTCGTATCGAGATAAACGGAACGACTTAACTTCGTGTTCTCGGGGCCTTTTTCGGGGAAAACCGTCGAAACGAAACATTTCCCGTTTGATCGAGTGCGCCGAGCACGATCCCACGTGGCCACTTCCCCGCAGATTACATTTCGTACTCGTTTCGTGATCCCGTCGGCGGACAGCGCCGTTCGCGACGTGGCGATCGACGCCGAAAGATGCAGGCGGGGATGTAAACGTCCTTCGGCAGTCGTGAACATTTTCATGGCCCTCTTAAAATCGGGCGAGTTACTCGCAGCCCCGTCACGCCGGATTAGGTGAGTTTATGTGCGGAACACATCGGTCGTGCCGCGCCGGAATCCAGGAAGTGGCGGAGACCGCCGTCCAGGAAAATTACGTCTGAGAAACAAGTGCGCTGAAGTATTCATCACGCGTAATGGAAGGGCGCCAGTAATTCAACCACTCGCCGGGTGGACGTGTATGCGAGCCGCGCGTGTAAATCTGGGCGGACGGGCGCGCGGCTGTGTGAAATATTGACTCTTCTTGGCCGATTCGCGTGCCCGAACTTTATTACGATCAGAATTAACGGAGCTGTTACCCCACTCCTCGGATTCTTTTTTTTTCTGTTCATCCACAAATCTCTGTATAACGAATAGCGCGTAATTCATTGGCTCTGATGGATGATAGGGTCAGCGTACGTGAGGTACAATCATATGTTCTCTCACCGCCGCTCTCGCGTATTTAATGGATCCCCGTTCCTAATTATCTCTATGTTTTCTCTGAGAAAATGGAAGATGTGCAACTTTAATCCCGCCGGCGAACATCCTGGTGCAGCGCTATTTTAAATCGACCTCTTTCGTCCCCTGATCAATTTCACGAAATATTCAAGACAATGGTTTAGAGAAATCGGATGCAATAATTTCATTCCGAATTTAAACTTACCAATGGGAAGTAGGTCGCCAGAAATATTACTCTCAATCTATCATCCTCCTCGTAATACATGCATGTCCGATACATGACTGTGCTTTCGCATGCATGAATCAATACAGTCATTCGTCTTCATTCTTTTTGCTTTACCTAAGTATCAAAGCTTGTTCGAATTTAAATACGTATACACGTAATTATTAAGATTAATAGGATTTCAGAATTACTATACGCACAACGAGAAAAAAAATTTACTTAAAAAAAATTTCCTTAATTTTAAGTAATCCAAGTAATTTAAGTAATCCATATGTTTGCATACAACTGTGAATGCATTTTTTTTTAATAAGAAATCGTATTTATTTGTAGAACATAATTCTTCTATTAAATAAATTATTCACGAAATATTTAATCAAAATTATTTAATGCAATGCAGTCACCGTTTACTGAAACGTAATGTTTATTCTCTACTTTTTCAATTAAATTTATTAGTCTCAAGAAAATATTTTTATCAAATAAATTAATTTTCATTAATTATAACGAATATTTTGTTAAATATAGAAAGTATTTATTG
>VBVR01004912.1:0-13347 GCA_011638315.1 Tetramorium parvispinum | reverse complement strand
CTCGTGGAGGGCGTCAAACTATGAAAATTTTTGGAGACAAAACACGTCCTTACTTTTGAAGAGATGGCGAAAAGGGAAAAGGAGAAGTTCAAAATGTGATAAATTCTCTTTAAAGTAGAGACTTCAAGCTTCAAAACAAAAAAAAATTTTTCAAATACAATAAGTTTTCGCGAAGTTACGATTATTTGAAGTTGAGTGAAATTTCGGTATAAATTTTTGTTGCGTTAATTTTGTTGCGCAGTGTATTATGATATGATACTATATTATGAAATAATATCCATTAAAATCCATGATTGCGAAATATCTATGCATTTAACTTTTGCACATATAATGAAAGAATATAACATATTTATTACAAAAAAGGGCGAAAAAAGCATATCGAAAATCACTATAATTCGATGCTTTAAATTTACACTCGTTTATGTTCCGCCGATAGAGCTGCATTTTTGTAATAATTAATATTCACGAATCAAATAATTCCGGAAACGCGTGTGTGCGAGACGGTTACGAGATTGCTGAATTAATTTTCCCCAAAGAGTCCCCGCATAAATCCCGCCCGCGTATCCATCGATCAATCTTCATCTTTCATCGTCGGCGTGAAAAATGTCGAACCACTTATCTCGCCGTCCCGATTAACGGCCCCGGGAATCGCCCGCCCGAACGTCGCGTTTAGCGCGGATTAACATCGCAAATCACGAGCGGAACGCGACATTCTCGTCCCCGGTTCCCCACTTCCGGTCTCCGGAGCGACGAGACAAACGGCGAAATCCCGCATTTTCTTCAGTCGCATCTCGAGTGCGTCGCGACGCACCGCGGGAACAAAAGTGCCTGGAAGAGGGAGGGAAGGGACGCCAAGAGGAACGCAAAGGGACGACGAGAGACCTGTGCGCGCGCGCGTGCATTCTTTTTGTCCATAGGCAGGAAGCCATCGAAGATGAGAGCCATTTCCTGGCCCCCCCTAGAAAGAATTCCGGTGACATATAGAGTCCTTCGTCTTTTTTTTTTTTTCTTTCTCTCACAGGGGCGTCCAAAGACGACCGTCCGGTAAAAACGAACGTACGTTTCGCCCGTGAGATATTGGACGTAGAGAGGAGCCACGGGACAAAAGTGCTGAATGGGCACGGGTGAGACGAACGATCGTGCTTAATTAACGATTATCGTACGACTGTCATTCGTGCGTTGCGACCCGTTAAGGCTCGCTTATCAGTGAATTATCTTTAAATCCTTAAAAGCGTAAAAATAACCGCGTTGTTCTGGATCCCATTCTTCGCTCGATACTGCGACTCGAAATTTGTATTATTCAAAATTATACGACCTCGTAATAATAGATTCTTATTCTTTTAGGTTTACAATTTGGATGATAATCGGCTATAATAATTCCTCCAAGCAATTATCACGTCCAATTTGTAATTATTTCATAATTATTTCGGAACCGTTCTGTATAATGCTCGGTTATCTAATAATTTCCCCGCACCAGTATTATCAAAATATGAGGGCTTTTCGCGAAATTAGTTCGCTTATCGCTGAATGCGGCGCGTTATTTCCGGCGATGCGCTTTTCCGCAAATGCGGCCGATATTTCGGCGGCTGTTGGGACGCCACGCTGGTACAATTCTAGTGGAATGCAGGTATTGCACAATAATGCCTGGCGAAGTAGGGCGTTAAGAAGTGTCCTGATCCAATATGCTCGCCTCGGTGAAAGCGCGGCGCATCAGCAGCGCGACACGACTCGGTTTGCATTAATCGCACGCGTCGCAGTTTCTTTTTTTGCCGAAGTTTTTTTTCCTGTCGGAAAGTGCCGACTCGCGAGACTTGGCCGGGAGCCTGTGTGGCCATTTCCGAAATTGAGTGGCCGAGTACACATCAGTTTCGCCATTTGCCTATCCATTTCGGGATTGGTAATTAATATAATCCCAATTATATGTACTTATTAGCGACGACGGGAATATATTAGTTCATCTGAGAATGTTACCGAAAATTTCCGACGATAAATAGCCGCAATTAACCGGATTTCCAGCTCCGAAATTAACTCGTGCATAAGATTACATATTTTCCACCGGGAATTCAATGGCGTGCTCGACGGACAACGATTGGCCCCCTTATATCTCGCTCATTCCGGATCGAAGCCACGCGGATATCGACGAAACGTACGTCCGAATATGAAATTCGCCGTAGCGCGATTCAAAATTAGCCGGACGAATTCGGAACGGTAGGAATAAGGGGGGGCCCGAGGATAGGGGAGAAGAAAATACGACATCCTCTCTCTTTCTTTCTCTCTCTCTCTCTCTCTTTCTCTCTCTCTCTCTCTCTCTCTCTCTCTCTCTCCAAGTCCCTCTGATAAATTCATTCGGGTCAGTCGGGGGTCGACTCAAGCCGCTACTATTCACCATGCGGCTGAATCAGCGCTAATGGGTCGGTAAGGGACGGGAAGGGGGAGACGAACTGCAATCTTGGGCTGAATTTCAGCGACGCAGCTCAGGTATTTCCGATTACGCGCTACTTGAGAATTCCGCTTGATTGCCCTAATCGGCCGCGTGTCGATTTCCTGTTCGCCGCGCCCGTTTTTCCTGTCCCTCGTGTCGGTATCGCTCGCCGTGCCCGCACGTTCGGCGGCATTACGCCGAGATATTTCAACCTAAAACGTACATACTTAATGTTTAAACAACTGTGCGTTATCGTGGTTAATGCTCGTTTCAGCCCGTTGCGTTATCGCTCGCCATTAACTTTCGCGCGCGCCCGCGCTCAATTTGACGCAATATCGGTGGTATTAGTATTTAGTATCGAAATACGCCGCTGCAAAATGTCCCCGTATTGCGCAAATACACCCCGCGACTTCACTAATAATTTAGATTGCGTAAATGTGCATTTAAATTTCGGATTAATTATTTGTAATTCACACATGTATAATTGCGCGCGCTGCGCGGCGTTTCGGTAAATTTATACGTGATTTTATCGTACTTATAATACGGGCGCGGAGTTATATGGTATAATTACGCTTAAACAGATAGGATACACGCGCTCCAATGTTATTTTGCATATAATTTAATTCGTGCGGATTCAATTGTGCGCGAGAGAGCGCATTCCTACGCAGACTACATTCACGTCACTCTCGCTATTTTCCCCGCATGGACTTTCCGACTTTCTTTCCTCCTCCTCGAGTGCACGCTCCCTTTATTTATTCCAGTGGAATTCCGGTTGAATTATAGATTCGGTCATTGCCATCGGTGAAACGGTAGCGCGTTGGGGATTGCGTTTAGCGTGCGATCGAGACCTAATCGCGTAAATGATTAAAGACATTCGCGACGGGGGATGTAAAGTGGCACGGAAGCTGCACCGGCGCCTCCTTTCGCAGGAAAATACTCCGACTCTTTACGCCGAACTAGCTCTCCTTTATTATTAATCCTAAACGCACCATCGGACCGCAGGAATGCGGACGGAACGGAAATAAGCTCGGAGAATTTCAAGAATCTTGGCGGTTTATCACGCCAGATTAACGAAGTCTTGTTTCAAATTTAACTGTTGTATTATTTCGGCTTCTAAAACTAGCTCTTTAATCGTTGTGTGAATACAATTACATTGCTGCTCCATTTAGTTACCAAAATTTGTTATTATTACGTTGTTCTTACTGATTTTAGAATCATTAGTCGTATTTAATAAAATAGAAAAATATATCGATATGTATTAATATTTTTTATTATTAAATATAATAATTTTTTACTTATTTTTTAAAGCATTATTTTGTTAAAACTAAAAGGGCAGGGATCATTAGAACAAAAAGTTAATTTAATAAAATATCATTAATACAGATAAAATATCATTAATATTTAAGTATTGTATGTATAAATTGTATACGTATATTGAAAATATTAATATGTTAATATATGCTACTTGTTCTCATACCTGTTTAAGCATCTTTCTCGAACAATATACACAATCTTGTGTTTTAGAAGAAATTCGATCGTATCGAGAGTGTTAGACGCGAGGAGAATAAGTTATCTGAAGCAGCGTTTATCTAAGAATGCCAACAAACTGATACAAACACGAGGTTAACGTTACACGCTTGTCTCGCGTTCGTATGTGTTAATTGCTAAAGTTAACAATAACAGTAAGTTATTCGGAGGATGCGGATGAAGAAGCCGAGCGGGATAACGAAGCTAAACGGCGGCGTATTGCGCTGCTTGTAGTTTAATCTATCAAATTGCACGTGCAATTTTTGCGATAGACGTAAGACGGATGGAAGATAACGCTCGCGGCGTAAACGTGAGAACGCGTCACGTCACAGCTATCCTTTCTGACAAAGGCAGATTCTTCCGACTCGGAAATTTAAAAAATTATAAAACTTTAGCGAGTTGCTTAGAAGTTGTCCTAACATATAATATCTGTTTTTTTATAGCTTAAATTCATTCTGAAGAAATAAAATCACGTTTCTAGAGATTGGTCGATTTTCATGTTTGTTTTATAAGATTATATAAAATTACAATAAATTATATAATTACAATATTTTTGTATATTTATATATTTACACTTTTCTAATACACGTATTATACAATTGTTAATTATGTAATACATGCAGTATATAATTGTTAATTATATAATATGTGTATTATATAATTGTTTACTTGTTTATTTATTTAGGTTTATTTATACGTTAACGTAATTTCATATAATTTTATATAAGTAAATAAAGTGAGGTTGAGTACAACACATATTATAATATTTTATAAAGTATTATAAAAAAGTCGTGTTGAAAATATAAAAATATTGAATATTTATTTCTTTTACTATTGTTTTATGTATTTTTTATAATTTCTTAAATAATCAATACATTTCATTAAAAGAAATAGGTTTTCGTTACAAGTTTTTTCTGTTTTTTTTTGTTGGGAAACAATAAAACAAAAACGATAAATAGGCCAATTTCAAATAGATTTTATCTCCTTGAGATAAATTCGAACAACAAAAAATAATGTATTTCATGACAGGACTTCCTCTGTATCTTGCCAAAGTATCATCATTTTTAAAATTCCTGGGTTGGGGATCTTTTCTCGTGAGAAATTGGTACGCGATGCACTCTTACGTTTGAATACGGACAAGTCGTTCCCTTCGCGAGATAAAAATGATAACCGATACTGTCAGTCCCTTCTACGGCGACATCGGTATTTTTATAGAGATGTATGCGATAAAATAGTTCGCTAAAACTGTTGCGCTTTTCCTGTTATATTCTCGCATGCCTCGAAAAAATCTCCATTAACGTACATAACTTACATAATATTTATAATATCAATGATATTTTATGTTATTAAACTAACTTTTTTTATTCTAATAATTCCTGCCCTTTTAATCTTGAAATGAAAAAAAGCTTTTAAACATCTACGAGAAAGAGAACTATTAATTATATTTAATATTATAGATAAATATTAAATACGTAATATAAAATATTAATGTATATTACTGTGTACAATATAAATTAAAGATTATATATGTCGATTTTTTTCAATGAGAGGATATAACAAAAATGACAGAGCGGGAATAACAAACAGAAACTTTTCGATTCTCTCAACAAATATAACTGGGATCTTTTTCTGATTCGTTCTCTTCTACTTCCAACAAAAAAAAAATTATAATAGAAGAGACCTCTCGAATATTCCCTGCTTTTGCCTGTTTAGGTAGAGTTAACGCGCATTAATTAACGTAACCGCGATTAGTATTCCTCTCATTTCGAGCGTTGACATTTCGGATAAAGCGCTCGGCGTGTTTTGAATAAAAATCAGCATAATTCAGAGGGGTTAGTGTAGCCGGGGTAGTTTACCGTGCGGCAATCGTGCAATCGCCGCGTGGCATGTGACACTGACAGCGCTATTTCCGCGGTTAACAATCGTCGCGGTCGTCGGCATCCCAGTCATTATGAACGTTAAATATGTCGGTTCAATAAAGTCAGTTGCAGCAGAGAGCGCAGAACGTTGGATGTCACTCCAACCATTAGACAGACTTCATGGCTACATCCCGAAGAGGCTACATTTCCCGTTGCGGAAAAGAAAATTATATTGCGGACCAATAGAAAACGTTTTACCGCAAAAAAATATATGGCTACCATATTTTCCGTATATTTGCATTTGAATAATCCCCTGTGCTTTTTATGTGTTATAAATTATAATTTATTACTTCTGCAGATATAATGCATAATTTGTTGTATAAGTACTTTATATAGGAATATGAAAATTATTATTTTAAATAAAGTAACTTTCGTGTACAAGTACTACAAGTAAATGTAACTGCAATTCGTTCATTTCACGTCACATTTCGCAGTTCTTTCGCGATACACAAGTAAATATAATTACAAATAATACCTTGACATAAATTTTATTTGTATAAATTGCATTTATGCGAAAACATTATTTATAATTATATTTACTTGCGTAACATGAAAGAGTTGTAAAAAGCCGCGCGAATTAAGCGAACAAATTAATTACGTTAATGGAACTCGTCTATCAAAGAATTTATGGTTAAAATGAGGAAAAGTTCTTTCCCGAAGTAGAGAGTCATCGCGGAAAAGAAAAATTGCGTTGTTACATTGTACATTAATAAAAAGAGAAACAACATTTCTCAGGAGCAATACAAAAAATTCGGATATACCTCCGATCACTGGGAGTAACGTAATACTCAAGAGTGATTCTCAAGAGCGACTAATTACGTTAATTAGCAATTAAGCGAGAGGAATGGCGCGCGGATTAGTCGCACTTTTTGCGCGGGTTTGCAATTCCGAATTGCGTCCCGCGGGGGGACCGTAATTCGACCTGAGAAACCGGGATGTTGCTCGCGTCCGATGTATACAAGCTTTATTTTCCGCGCGGTGACGTCTCGGAGTGCCTTGGTCTCCCATAGCTGCGGTATCCTCGACGGAGCCGTAAGTCACGACACTCGAAATTACGCGGACGCGATATCGAGCGCGCATAGGAGCACTCCGTCGAGAGGGGGAGTGACATTGTTTCGCGAATGATGAACAGTAGGCGGTCGCGGAGTCGGGAAAAGTCGGGAAATTGAAAGCGATCCGGACCACACTGAGTCGAGGGGAGGCTGCGGCGAGTTTCCACTTCGATGATTGGCAGGAACGCGATAGAAGATCGTTTGATCGGTGATATATAATCACCGATGCCTGAATATAATATTTTCGAGTCCCGATACCCTTAAGCGTCACCAATCAAACATGCGAGTAAATGAAAGGAAAATAATTAACTTTTTAGTATTTGCGTATTAAAAGTATCATGGAAATAAAAGAATAAAACACGATATGCAATAAGTATAAAAATTAGGAGAATAAAATAATATGGAAAATATAGCAAGATATAGGATTACCAGCGTATTATTATCTTGCACTTTATATTTTAACTCTCATTTTGGCCCGTGGAAAATAATACACGCGGAAACGTTGCGATATACAGAGTGTTTTTTTTGTATTATCTAACATTTTAGGAGTTGATTTTTAGAGACATTTTATGAAGAAAAGAAATGTGTTTTGTAATTTTCTTCATAAAACGATTTCAATCTGCAATTCCTAAAATATTCAACAGTACTTAAGAAATATCCTGTACAAAGGAGGATATAGATGAAGTTTCGTATCACGAAAGATCGCACAAAAAAGTTTGCTGATCCTAGAAATCGGAAAATGGTTTTCACATAGTCTTTATGTATATTTCAGCTCCATATGTTCCATAAACCTCAAGGGGAAAAAAATACAGGACTTATGTAGCATCGTATACAAGATATAGGTTTCACATATTTTAAGACTCTAATTCTGAGAGACATCTTACTCGTTCGATTTCAACGTTAGATCCCTCTTGAGTCTTACGATGTCCTTTCGATGAATTTTTGACGTGTACGGCGGGGCCGGTTTCTCAAATCCCGCACGGCCGCACGACGGCGACGTTGGCGGCGACGCGACGGCGTGCTCTAATTTTCTATTTCCGACTTGTACTTCTCTCGGCGCGACCGCAGCTTAATTAGAGGCACGAAAAGTAGAAAGCAGACTAGAGGAGAGAGAGAGAGAGAATGGGAGAGGGAAGAAAGGGGATCTCTCTCTCGCGAGCGCGAGAGCCTCGCTTTCTTCCCAAGATGAAAGATACTAACTTCCGAGCTTTATCGCAGTGCGCCGCGTCTGGACTTGCTCTCGGGGATAAATACGCCTGCCTTCGTTATCGATCCCCACGACCACGCACCGTCTGATAACGCGGAAGACGAACTTTGTTTTCTGTGGATTTTTACGAGTGCCGTTTCCGTCGCCGGCGACTCTTCTTCTTGCGCGGCGGGCGGTCAGTATTGCGCGGCCGAGGGAAACGCGATGCTGCTGGGACTGACGTCAATTGAATTTAATTATAAGACTGCTACACGTGTGTCTATAATTAAATTAAGCGTAATTTATAAATCGCGATTCTTTTATCGCATATCTTATAATTCAATTAAATGTGTGATTTGTATAAATTGTTTAACATGGCTTGATTAATTGGCCACAATTAAAATCGATTACATAAAATATAGAGATAGTTCAAAATCATTTTAAAAATCATTGAACGAATTCATTGTTCAGAAATGATTGTTCTGTACTGCACGATAATTTCCTAGTATGAAAAGTTTCGATAAATTTATTTTTTTTTATTATACTTGTAATTGTTTATTTCAATTTATTTTAGAATTTCCAGTCATCGGTAAAAAGAGGGTAATAAATAAACTTTAAACTTATTTTTTAATCCATTTCAAAAATACAATATATTTATTTTAAGATATATGATTAAAATGTCGATTCCTTTATTCTTTTTATCGTATCTTATAAATTCCTTTTAATATCTTTGGATAAATAAGTCTATATTGTACACGTTTCTTACTTTTTTTATTTATCGGTTGTTAATCCTTATTGATTTTAAACCCTTTATGACGCACGAGTATGTCTTTCTCATATGGAAATAAAAAATATGTGACGAGATTTAAACAACACAATTTATTTTTAGTCAAAATATAACTCGCTTATCCTGTCCTGGACTCGATTATTCGTCTGCGCACAGATCTAATTCGAGAATGATAACGCAGGAGTTCAAAGACCTACCTCGCCTTGCAAGTCGATCGGAAATCCCGAACGCCGAATAGCTTCATCAGTATAACATAATTAACCGGATTGCCCAAACACGATTGGTCGACCCCGTATAAACGGATAATGCAAATAACGCCGAATCTCGCGATAATCATTCATGGAGTAACACGCGGCATGCCGGGTCCGCGACCGCGTAAAACCCACGTGAATAATCAATCGACGAGTACGACCACTATTTTCGAAACGCTCGTACGTTCTAGTTTTATAACTGAAAAGGGGATTCAGGGCGACCGATCGCAAAGCAAAATGCTGAGGGGGAGAGAGGGGGAGAGGGAAAGAGAGCGCATGTGTCGCGCACAAAACTGAGCTATGAACTCCAGATTTAGTGTTGCACGACAGATCCTTATTTAATTTGGGAGGACTCAAAGGCCAAAGGCTCGACTGATCGAAGCGTTTAGAGACCTGAATATCTGCGGAACCGAAGATAAAAAGAAGATACTCTGTGAAAAGGATTTAGGATATTAAATATGCAAGAATTCGGGATGACTAAAATCTAAGAGGATTCTTAACTTGTAAAATTTAAAACTTGATATTTTTAAAGAAAATCCAATGATTAAAAAATATAATTTTAACGGAGAAAAAATTTTCACGTTTTTTTCTCACTTCTCTTCAATGGAGCCTAATAAAATTTTATTAATAATTATTTTGTATTTTGTTAATTAGTATTCGGTGAGTTAAAATAAAAATGATTGATCCCGAGATATATTAGAAGTTTTACTAAAGTTTTACATCAAATATGTGCGATATTTTTTTTCCTCTTGTTAAAACGAAAGTCTCTTTGAAATGTATTAAAATTCCATTAAATTGAAGATCGCGTAAAATTAAAAGGATGGATAAGAGTTCCATTTGCATTCCTGAAGTTTGATCTTTGAGGTGCTCTTCATTATTAAACAGAAAGCAGCGAGCTTCCGCGTTGCTTGATATCGTGGAAAGACCGGCCGGCCGCGCTAAGAGCTCCGCGCGATGGTCGCGGCTCAAAGAGAATACGCGAACAGGACACTCGGTATGCATCCGCGAGTCTCTCGAGGGATCTGGAATTCGAACGGTCAGCCGATCCGTGCAGTCTCGGAATAACTCCAGCTACTCGGGCACTACGGTACTCCCCGGCGTGTATCTCACGTACCTCGCGGGGATACCTGCCTCCTCCGGCTTACCTTTTCTACGACTCGCTACTCCACGCGCGACGTCTCCCGTCACATTCCACGTATCAGCCGCGACACCCGTTACTGCCGCAGGAAACACGATCCACCTCGTGACTGCCGTCGCCGTTCGTCGTTGTCGAGTGGTCCCGCAAGCCCGCCGGTTTCATCCACGCCTTTGTCCAGTCGGAGCGCGTATCACGCGGAACGGGGACGACCGAGTGGGAAATGCAAAAATGATTCAGTCGGACGAAGGAGAAGCGCGCGAGTTTCTCTTCGAAAAACTTCGATTTCTTGATTCAAAGCAACCGGCGTCGCGAGGTCCCCGGCGTCAAGCCATGCGGTTCTTCAGGAGCCCGGTGCGCACATGGAGAGGCACGTCAGTTGTCCCTCGTCCGTTTCTTCGAGTTCTCTTCTCGTAATAAACGATCTCCGAATAATGAACTTTGTTACCGTGAGAATTTGGATGTATCTTTTTTCTTTCTTTCGCAGAGGCGGAGCGATCGGGAAGGACCGTCAGGATCGTCTCTTCGCATTCGGCCGGGAGAAGCGCAGGATGCGGCAAGATGCACCGCCGCGCCGAGGCATGCACCGCAACTAGCCGCCCGCTTTGCCGGTTGGATCTCCCTTCAGGGCGCCGAACATTTCTCGCAGGAAGCTGCGGCTCGTAGAATATCTTCTTGATCTCTTAGCGTCCTTTCGACGGAAACATATTGCGATTTCTGTCGGACTTGTCAATAATGTCTTTCAATCACTCGCACCTAACGATTTTTGGTATTCTCTGCAGGTATCTCAGAGTAAAATGGACCTCCGTTGAAGGGACGGTAGACCTCAAGACTGGGCGCCGATGCCACCAGACAACGAAAGCCGACGCGGCTAATGGATCCGCTTTGGGACGAGTTGGACAACGTCGGGAAGTGTCACGGAGGATCACAGAAATCGGTCTCCCGCTGCTGGTCCTGTTCGCCGCGGCGAGGAACGCGGTCAGCACGCCTTTCTCGCAGTACTCCGTTCTCGCGAGTAGCCCTCTCACTCTCTCTTTCTCTCTCTGTCTCTCCTTTCTCTCCGGAAGTCACGACCTCTACGCCAGCGAGCGAGAGAAAGAGAGGGAGATATCGCGAGGAGAACGACGTGCTCCAAAACGTTGTTACTCCAAAACGACGTAGTAAAGGACGATGCTGCAGCGGTGGCGGCGGCAGCGAGGACAGACGTCGTTCACGCCCCCGTTCCTTCCGTCCCGTCCGTTCCCCTTTCTTTCACGACGCGACACGACCACGGGGACGCCGTTCGCACGGGAGGGGGGGAGGCGTTGGCGGCGACCTTCCCCGACCACCACTCGCGAAATAACAATAATCACCGAGACACCCGCGTTATCGGAACGTGGAGACGTGGCTCCGTTGAGGAACGAGGCTAGACAAGGCTCTAGAGGCACAGAGTACGATGATGGGAGAGGGGGAGAGGGTGGAGAGCAAGAGTGAGAGAGCGTTAGAGCCGTTTCTTCCGGAGCAAAGGGAACCGGACGCTCGCGACGAGGATTCCTCGAAACGACGCACGTGCGGCAAACGCGGCACCGGCTGCTGAACACGTTGTCCTTTTTTTCCCTCACAGACGACACGTCCTCGAGAGAGCGAGCGACGGCGGTCTCGCGGCTCTCGCCTCCTTCCTCGCCAACGCCTACACGATACACATTGCACGCAGTAGCAACGACGCCCCTACACGCCGAACGTCAGTGGTGCTCAGCGAACGGCGTCTGTCTGCGGCGGCGCCGAGATGCTGAGAGCCCCGTTTCTACCGATGCCGGAATGATTTTTATTAATAAAATCAAGAGTATTTCTCTTTTTATACATGTCGAAAATTTTTCTAGAATTTATTGCGATTTGTATTTGCCACCTTGATTGTTTATGATAACAATTTTCCTAAAACTGGAGAAATTAAATGCTAAACAAAATGTAGGGATATTTTAGGTACGTTGGTTGTGACGTTGGTTATTATGAAGTTCCTAGAATTTCTAGTAATTTTATTAATGTGTCTAATTTATTTAGGAACATATGTGTATCCCTAAAGATACAGAATGTACTTGATAGTAGTTATTTTTGTTTTTAGCTAGTTTTTCCCTAGCTAGTTACAAATTTTAATGTTTAACATTTGTAAATGTGTTAAAAGTTTTTCTTAGTTAATTCTAAAATATTTAAAAAAATTATATTTTATATTTTATTTTAAAAAATTTTGGTTGTATTTTAATAATCTTAGTTATTCGTTGCTTTAATAGCAAGACTATAAAAGATAAATAAGTCATATTGTGAATAATTCTATGAAAATATATAAAATATTTATAGTATTATATACATAATATAAACTTACGAATATAAATACATATTCATCTTTTTTATAATTTGCATGCCATCAACATAGTAGAAAACACATTTAAAAGCTGCAGATATTCATCGCTTCCATCTGTTAATCTGTAATCACATTCCTGAAAAAGAAAAATTTTTTTGTTACATTTAGTTTATATTATTCTTTTTGTATATATACAGAAAGTTACTTACACCAAGCACATCACCAATCATTGCTTTTTGTTTGTCAGTAAATTCATCGGAGAAAATAATTTTCTCGTTCAATTGTTCAATTACCTAAAACAGAACATAAACAAGATTGAACAAAGTTGATCTAGTTAACATACATGACAAAATGAAGTATTATTTTTTACTATCGTCATTTAAAACATTTTTAATGTCTAATTTAATAGATTATGAAAACAAATGAGACAATACTTGTGATCCTGGATAGCCTTCCAGCAACAAATTTTCGAGTAACTTTTGGATATTATTGTAATTCCCCTTCTTACAAGCCTCCCAAAGTGTATTAACTTCATCCTCAGGAACTAACTAAAATGATAAATGATACATAATTGCACTAAGAAATTATTCAATCTTATCTTATTTATCTTTTTTTTAGAAGTTTTTTTTTAGAAATATATATTTACCCCGATAACGTCGAGTGCATCATTTATAGTAATCTCGTAATCTTTTCCCTTCAATCGTGTGATAGATTGTAAACACATGACAGCCTG
>VBVR01004911.1:0-13351 GCA_011638315.1 Tetramorium parvispinum | reverse complement strand
TACTCATCATAAAGAGTCACCACGTGAAAGGAGATCCAAATCGGTGGGTCGCTTGCTGTAGCTTCCCCTTGTAAGTTATTTAATATACATTTTTGCAATGTGATAATCTTTTCAGTTATTTATTTGCATTTAATTTTTTTACAATATTTTTTTAATGAATATATTTTAGTTGGAATAATTGTGACTTAACTTATCAAATGCAGTTTCTTCAAGTCTCTTTTCAATTTTGTCAAATAATTCTCTCCTTTTGTGAGACAATTTTTAGAAAAATTCGTTTTATGAGAAATATTTTCAAGAGACAAAAGTCGTTCGGCAATCCAAGACAACTGAAATGTCTGGAAAAGGATGTACGTCATGACTTACGCGAGAAGACAAATTGTAAAGGAGATACGACACAGCACGTATATCACTGTCCGCCAATGTATTTTAGTGGCCACATGTCAATTTAAAATTTAATACTTACCACGGTCGTGATACTGATGTGCGAGACGCATAGTAAAAATTATTTAGGCAGTAGTAAAAATTGTAATTCGGTTACTGCCTAGAAATTTTTCAAATGCGTACATAAAATTTGATATAAAGCTCTTTCGCCCCTATTTATCTGCAACTCTGGTTGCTGAACTTTACGGTGGTTATAAAAAATGATTTCGATCCATTTACAGACAAGGCGATAAATTTTTGGTCCTCGCCGAAGTACTCCCATCGCGAGATTGCCTTCTCGGAATATCGCGAGGTCACGGGTTTGGTTCATCGCATCAAATACTATTTTCATCTTTTCCGAAAAACGTTGGAATCGTAGTTTGCTTATTGAGCCTCTCGCTGAAATCGTGCGTTTAAAATGATTCAGCTGCTTGACCCGGTGTTGCACATTTGTGATAACGGCGTGACGTTTCACGAAGAAAATTGCAAAGAGGGTCTCGATATAGAGGGTGACTTGCACCCCAGGTGTCGCGACAGTTACTTTTAAAGGGGTTACTTCGAGGGTAACTGCCATGGAGTGCACCCTTTTCCTTTCGTGTAATTCGCCGCCCTCGCGACTTCGTGCGAAATTATTATATGAAACAATTTTTACGAACGCTTTCTTTTCTATTTCAATTTACCTAAATTTCGTTTGATGATATAAATAAGCAGAATAAATATAATATAAAGACACGATGTCAGAGTAATCTGCGCTTTATGTCCAAGCGTGCCATACAGATACTATGTAGACCAATCAATTCTTTATGAAATTTTTTGTAATTTTTCTCACATGGAATATGAATACAAAAATTAAATATCTGCAATCGCCATTTAACTTGATATGTAGAATTTGTAATTATTTAAATAAATAATATTGTGAAAAACGAGCAAATTTTCTAATGAGAAAGAGCCAACGTTTTTCAAATTTATATACAAAATCCATACTTCAATGTTGAAAAACCACCTATCTATTTCCGTATCTTTGCTGGCGAAGCAATTTAAAATAATGAAGAGAAAGAAGAAAAAATAGAAATGTAAAAACGGGTCAAAGATTTAAAAGCATAGCCCGGGCGTTTCAAACCGAAACTAACACTGCCGTCTTGTCGAAAGCGTACTGTGTGTAGGACGTATGCATGCACGATGCATGCAAGATGTTTTTCTTTCAACAACTAACATTGCTGGCAACAGCTCCGACCACTCCCGATTATCTGACTTTGGCGTGGCAAAAGGCAGCTAGGGAGATAGAATGTATCCCCCATTCACCGCAACCACGTTGAAAAATTTAGTTGGACATAACGAGTACTAGTCGAGTAGATGAGGTCAGGCCGTTACTTTTTTTTTCTTCATGATGAGGCAACGTGCGCTATTCTCTGCTTTTTTATTGAGATCGCTCGTGTTAATCTCGAGAGCTTTTAAACAACAGTCTTAAAGAACTATCGCGTAATATTTAATTGGCACAGTATTTATAGTATATTCGCATTTCGTATTGCTGGTAACAATGAATTTGTCCCATCAGAAATAAATAAAAAATATAAAAAAAGATGAGCAAATAATATCAAATTTATATCACATTAACATTACATATTTATAACTTTGATATTCATTATTATTATAGACATGTGAAAAAATGTGTCGAGTGTGAAAGAAATGTGTAATACGCTATTGTAAAAATATATGAGATGTCCAATTAAGCATGAATGAAACGGAGAGATCTAATACTCAGCATGCTGTTGAATATGTACAAGAGCAAAACAATATGAGACGACACGATGCATAAATGCATTCGCCTAGTGTGTCCTACCAGCAAGTCATCCATATCATTGACGATGTATCGCGTTATCTTTTTTGGACGGAACTATCGTATGTTTAACAGAGGAATCAAGCTGGCAATAGAACTGCTTTGAAATTGTATGAACATCGTCTTAAAAAATCAAACATATCGAAATAATATCGAAGTAAAAGAATTGTATTAAAATTTGTATTAAAATTTATAATAAAGAACGTAACGCTTTCGCCATTTTCACACTATTCACGTATTGTTCGCAAAAACGTACATGCATATTTTTAATAAAATATATTCGTTTCTTTTTTAAAATAAAATATTAAAATCAATATTAATATTTGTATTAGTGTAATTTTTATAATTTGTGTTTTCTTTTTTGATCGTTTCAGAAATACATTTGATTTACTCTATGTAAAATTATTAAAACATTCTCGTTAAAACGTTTCGTTATAAAATTATAATCTCCATTTTTATTTATGGTTTCTTTAAATAATTTGAATTTGAATTTTACATGCGTGTGCGAATGCATTTAAGTATCCAATCGGCTGTAAGTCGCGTGATCAAACGCAGCTTACAATTAATTGAGCGTATTTACAATTCAGCGGATTATTGCATGATTATCAAGCATTATGATGTCCCGCGATCTTTCCATTCAAAATTACCGATTGCTTGAAACGTAAGGGAGGTTGATTGTCACACATATGTCCCCCGACAGTTACGAAAGCGAAACTGATTGGCTGCTAAATCTCCGGTTTTTCCGTAGGATTTGCCTTTTTTCCACGACGTGAGTCTGAATTCGTCGGTAATTGGGTATAAATCACGGCTCGCCTTCACAACGCGGAATTCCGTGATGCCTTTGTACGCGTTGCATCATTAGCGAACATTATATCTGGCATGTTGGATGACAGCACCAGCCTGAGCAGGTTTTGTCTGCTTTACATGGCATGTTTGTGCGTGTGAGTGCGTCTAAATGTATGTGTGTGTATCCAATGAGCTCTCTTGACCAGCTGAACTTACCTTTTCCAACTTTCTTTGTATGGATGCAAACACGTGCGCGTTATTTCAATTATACAATATAAATACGATATTTTCGATATATGGTTATATATATGGTTAAATCCGAAGCAACTTACAAATACAAAGCTTTGTTATCGCATTTTCAAAAGTAATTTAAAAATTCATACACACATCTGTAAATATTGCTCTTAATACACGATTTGTGCATATTAAAAATCAGTAGCATCATAGTCATTAACTTTAAAAGGGATAAAATATTATGAGACCTAAAAGATTCATTGAGAATATCGAAGAAGATAATCTCGATTGTATTTCGAAAGTAATATATAACGTCTATAAAAACGCTATGATTTATTGTTCGGAAGATGAGTCGTTCGTTGAGCAGGTGCACTTCCCATGCAGGTATGTAAATCTTGCAGGCCCGGAGGCACGTGTCTGGTGTACTCCTGTACAAAACTTATCGCTTATATTAATTTTTGTTACAAGACCCGACTGGGAACCGACAGTGGAGGCGGGTCGTCCTCGATCTTCGGCTATTAAGCGAGACGCATATTTTTGGCTCTTCTCGCAGCATCCGAGGGGATGACGGGTACGCGTGTTTCTCGGTTTGTTGTCATTCGTGTTGCACGTGGTGCCCTGGCGTGCACCACGGGGGGTCTGCGGACCCCACATAATGCTCAAAGATACCGACTATAGGCCTATGTCATAAAAATAGTAATTCTTTTTCATCCGACTAGATTATTTTTCTCTAATTCTTCCTCATGCGTCTATCAGGTATTAGAGAAATTTCTACCTCTTTACGCACGGAGATTAGGTATCGAAGAGTTAAGAATTCCTTGTCGGTCCGGAATTTAATCCTGATTGATTGATACTTGAATTTCCTTTGCTTCTATTTCTTGCCGGGAACTGATTATTTGACATTAGTCGCATATTAAGTCCGTCGTGGGAATAAAAATCCATAGCAAGAAATCTGTAGTCAAGAGAATGGAATATACCGTTATTTCTTTATCCGTCTTATGATTCATGTGATGATACATGAGTGCACCGACCATACGTCTGACCATATCCGAGCGTTTGTCAGACTTACCGTAGTAATACCTAATGTGGAAAATGGAGCCTCTATATGTATAAGTCGAGAAAATGGAACGTAGAATTCATAGAAAAAATTTCGTTCTCTCTTGCATAAATTAAAAATTATATGTGCCGTTTATCGTCGGCGATCATTAATGGTTTTGGTAAAAGGGTCGTTTCGAGGAAAGAATGAAATCGAGTCCATTGAAAGCAGTCTTTACCAACTTGACGATTGTAAAACGCTCGCCCCGAAGAGGATAAACAAAGGCTGTGAAAGCAGGGCAAGTCGGTGACCCTTCCCCTTCGCTGCTTCCTTCTCGCAATGTCGTGCTCGTTTCATCTTCCACCTTGCCTTCTCGTCTCGGGGATTTCCAAGGAGGCGCGCTAAGAGAATGAAATTCCAGCGTGTATTTACTCTTCCCCGTATTTTCCTTCGATATTAACACGTTGGCAAACAATCGTTATTAATTTTATTTCCGATTGTTTGCTAGAAGCTTTGGTGGACGTAACAAGGAACTTGACCGTCGAAATAATTGTTGACAACCCACACCCGCGTATGTATATACTATACACCTGTACGTATATACATGTACACACGTTTATACTTTTTATTATTTTTTATACAGAAAAATAATTTGAGTCATAAATAAGCAATTTGTTTTTCGATGTTTGAAATTATTGTAATAATATAAACTGTATTTCAATAATCTCTTATCACAAATTTAAAAAAATAGTAAAATCTTTATAGGAACATTTTTAAAAAATTAGAAAGAATCTTTACGCAGAAATAAAATAAAATAAAATAAAAGAGTATTTAAAAAACTTTATATTATAGTTGTTTAATTATTAAATATTGCAATAGTATGTCCATAAAAACAATATGCACAAATAAATCGAATTAGTGAATCAAAGCATTAAAATTTATTATTTGACTAAGTAAAATGTAAAATTAATTAGATACCGAACACTCTCAGGAAAATCAAAGGAATTGATTGACGAACTGCTAATTAGTTTGAACGTTTATAGTCGCTTGGGACGGTCGATTGCCAGTAAATAGTAATTGCACGGCTGTCAACGGGTTAGTGATCAATGATAATTGATTTGCACGATTTTGTGTCAAGTAAATATAATTAACGATCCCATTTCGCTTAATAAAAGTACAATGATACGCTTAATCATACAATACAATGCTACGTATTTGCATCTTATACGTTTATACAACGCAATCATTAATAGAATGGGGAAAATGCCATGGTCTGTCATGCTTGCACTCGACTGATTTGAATGACAATTTCATTGAATTATTAAACCATTCCAACACTCGGCATTTAAACGAAAATGACATTTCCGGTATGTGATCGTGACTTTTTTCCCCCCTGCCTAGTAAATCACATATCTAGTGCAGGTGTCGATCAGTTCCGCGATAATAAATATCGGAGGACCGGATCAGCTATTGGAAGGAAAAAAGTTATTGAAAATAGTGCTCGGGATGGTCGAGCTGCAAAAATTTACCAAACGTGACTCTTTCCAGGGGAATGCATGCCAATCAGGATTTTCGAATTTCATGTTCCACGGTAATTACGCGGTAGTGCGCATTTTTCTTTTTCCGTTCTTGTAACATCCACCCACGCTCTTTCTCTCTCTGTTCCCCTCCCCCGTCTTCCCCTCCGAGCGGAACGTGTTCGGGCATTGCTCGTGACACAATTCGTTCGTTAACCGCGTGAAATAATAATTATTATCCCGCGGGTAGCCCTGGGCGATCGCACGAGCTATCCGAAAGGGAGGAGCAAACGAGTGGATGATATTTTATACAGCGGAACAGTCGGCTTGAAAATTGATAAATCGCTCGTCTCTTGTACGTTGTTCCCGCGGACAGTCCGCAATCGATGATGAAGTCGGCAAAAGGTCATTGATCGAAAATATTTCACATCAAAAACCAAAAAACTGTGAATAGTAAAAAAGACAAATAGTGGATCATAGGAAGCGGTGACGGTCACGAGGTTGAATCTCAGTTGCTAGGTTGAACTGTAAAACCAATTTTATTGAGCTCGGAGAGTGAAATATTCAATAGAGGAGATTTATTTGTGCTTTTGTTCAATGATCTGACTAAAACAGGATTTTAGTGTGATAATCACAATGGTTTGGAAAAGTATATAGCAAATTAATAATTTATAATATTAAATTTGTAATAGAAGATAAAAATATTATTATCATTTGTTAATCTAATTCTGCAAATACAATGCAAAACACAATGTTCAAATATATTTCGCTCTACTTTTATCTATTAGTGGATAAAGTTTTATTTTATTGAACTGTTTCAGTATTCAAAGTTAATCTATTTATTAAAACGTGTACAAACGTCTATATAAGAATCATGTACAGTTGCCATTAAACTTGTCATATAATTCGTAAAATTTATGCTTACGCACACACATATTGTATTTTTGATATTTCGGGTTATAAATGTTACGTAATTATTATCAGATCGTTCCGCATAGAGAGCAAAATTCTTTCGAATGCCGATTGTTTTAGCTATCCTATTTCTAGTGAAATAAACGCAGTCTGTCTACGGATTTTACCGATGGCAAAACGATCGCGCTCGACCGCAGCACTCGTAACTTCGTTTCAGAATTTCATCGACGTCGATTAACCCAGATACGCCTCAGGGCCAAGTCGAACCGCAACTGGGGTTTAAACTTTAGTAGTTTATTTAGCAGTTACGTGCACTGAAACGTTCTAAATAGTGGAGTGCTTTTCCGCGTGCAGTACATTATAACAAGCTCGTTTCGTTGGTGATATACCAAAATACACCTATACCAACGGTTCTAATAAATTATTTAAATTTCGCGAAAGCTGGTTTCGCGAAAAAACTGATAAATTTTACATCGCAATCCCTTAGATTTCTCGCCAGTTGTATTTTTGAATAATATACTAGTAGCCAAAGATATGGACGTGTAATTATATTTTGCTTCCACATAACAATGGGTTATTTTATATATCAAAAGAAACTCGAACAATAACTCATATGTTTAAAATATATGTTTAATAATATTCAATTATCAGAATAAATAAAATGGATACAATTTGAGGCTTTGCTATATTAATTTTAAAATCAAGAACGTAGTATTATAATATTTCATATGTCATAAAAAATATACATATTTTTGCACAGTTTAATTAAAAATAATGGGCACTCGTATCAATAGGTAATGAACATGTATTCAAACTGTTAATAAATAAAAATAATTATGGCAATGTGGAGCATATAATTATGTATGTACACGGAAAGTGCTACGCATTTCTTTCCGGAGCAAATTCTTTTAATTTAAACATTCGGCAAAGTTTAATAAAATTTACGCAATGAAAGTTACGATCGTTTCTAGTATAAATATGTTTTACCGAACACTCAAACGCTTTTCCATCTATGTAATTTCCACACATCTACTCATAATCGAGCCTCATAATTTTCCCAACTTGTTCGACAAGGTTCTAATCGGTCGACCTCGTTTTCCTCTCAAGTTTCTGGGACTTGTAGAATACGCTGTTCCGTAGCTTCCAGGTGAAAACGTAACGTCACTCTGACTTTAGTCAATGCCGAAAGGACGGAAGTTGGGTCGATGAAATGCCAGAAATTAATGGAATGTTCTCGCGTGTTGCGTCTTATATAAAACTTAGTACGGCGTTTCCGTAGTCATAAACGATTTTCGGCACACGCCGTTCTCATTAATGCATCGGCATACCTCTGACGGAAGGCGACCATACTTTGCGAGATCCAACAAGACCTATGAGATATGTAATGCACTTTACTTATCGTATAAGATATATATGTTGAATTGAAGTCAGTATGATTTTCATGAGTAGTTTTTGACAAATTTCATTATCATAAAAAAAGAATTTAATGAACAATCCATATATAATAATTTAAAAAATGCATTTAGAGGTGCTAAGAATAAAATTTTTTTTTTCTAATTTTGTTAGATGGAGAAAATAATTATTTGTGAGCAAATATGGACCAATTGTGGACAATCAAAATATCCATATCAATAAAAATTCGCATTTTGGAGTGCCAATTTTACATTTCAATTAAAACGCGTTGTCATTTACAGATAAACCTAAAAATTATTTATAACATATTATTTATGAGCTTAGAAGTTATTCAAATTGCATGTTTATTTCTCTGTTGTCATACTACACATGCATTTACTTTCCTTCGACGTCGTTCTGTTGCAATAAAGAAACGCTTTTTACGCGGTGTGTGGTTTCGACGATAAAGAAAATCGCTATATGGAGACCGGAGGTGCATCCTTTGCCGGTGATTTGTTACGTTGTACTATCGCCTTTAGGTACCTATATATATGTACAGTTCGTTTGACCATTTCGCAACACTCGCTTGCCGTTCGCTACCACAGTTGTACGTTGCAATCGGAGCATTATGCACCGGGCTGAATTGTCCAGGAGGAAAAGCTTGGCAATCCTCTCGGGTGAAAACTACACTATCTACACGGTGTTTCAAATTTTCCGCAAATGTGGTTCCAACTATAAATCCTTTACTAAATCTAGTAGTACTTTTGTATAACAAAAATTTAATTAGATATCACCTGTTATAATTTAACACTTATCAACGTTAAATATTTTGGCATTTAAATCTCTCTTGAAGATTCGTAAATCTCTATAAATTTCAATAAATTAAATCAAAGTTTTTTATTGATATTATTATAATTTAAAATTCTAAACCGTTGAATCCTTTTAGTGTTCAGTCTAAATAGTATAAAAATTGAAAACACATGTAAAAGATCTATAAAAAACCTATAAAAAATTGTCATGTCTTAGATATTATTGTGCTATTTTTATTATACTATAAGTAACGTCCGCTGTAACAACTGTAAGCTTTTCTTAATTTAATGGTTAATATCTGTAATTGGAAGGGCACTCAATATTAATGTGAAACTGTCTGTATATAAAGCATAAGCGGATGCGTCTATGTTTACGAATGAGGATTCTCGTTGTCGCGAGATGGTAGAGTTTCTTGGCAAGATTACAATACTGTCGGTTATCTAGATAGAATGTAACTCGTATGAATAATTGATTGTGTTTGCAAAAAACGCAGTTTAAATTGTCCCTAAATTGTATATGTACACAAGTTAAAGTGATCTAGAGGCCGAATATTACCGCGAACAAAGTGCCTTGAGCATACAAACTATCCTTCCGCTATGTGCAATTATTCATGTTCCGTAAATCTTTCTCCTATTTGCGCGTGTTGTATAAATAAAAGTATTATACGCGCGTGTAATACTTTTATTTATAACTTAATTTTCCAGGAAAAGAGTATGCACATACGCCATCCCGGGATTTAAATGTAAAGCGTAATAATAAATAATATTGAGTTACTAAAGTTTAGTTTAATATGTTTAAATACACAACAAATATAAAACTGTAAATAATCTTTCACAAAGCTATTTACATTTTTACATTATATCGACAGAAGCTTTCACAATAATTAATCTAAAATCTTTTCATCGTCTAGCTGCAAGATACAAATTTATGTTAACGTCACGGAAATAAAATATATCAAGAGACTAAGGCGTATTATACATACATGCAATGCAAAAATGTGTGGTCAAAAGAGCTTATACATCTTATTGTATAAGCAATACAGCCGTTCCAGCCGTAATTTTATGAGGCTTATCTGAATAAGTTGCGCTCACACTTCGAAAGCTCGTAATTTCTTGGCCTACAGTCTCACGCTACATGGCTGCTGTCGTTATTGCATTACAAAGCTTTTCGCGTCGCATTAACCCCTAAAGCCCGTGCTCGCGTAAGTCGTCCAGTTCTTAACGCGGTAGCATGTAATGGTATATCGTGACTGCAAAGCCGGCCAATCGATCGTCAAAACCTGAATTTAAAGTGGAAAGGCTCGACTTACAGCGGGATATCACCCAAGAAGATTGGCAAGGGTAATACATTTACTTTATCTTCATTGATGCCAATCAATTTTAAGGCACAATTATGAGTTTGCTTTACATATGTCGTGTTAAAAAAATATTTTTTACATAAAATTTTATAAATTATGATATACTTATTTAAATAAAACTTATATTTAAATAAAATTTTGAAAAGTTTAGGTGCCGATTATACATATTAAAAGTACATTTATGCAATAAGTTGTGAAATTTTTAATTAATTGGAAGCTTTCTAAATAGCAATTATGATTCGCGCCTATTACACGGTGCTTCTCTAAAATAAATGTAAACTGATAAAATTGGCACGAAATGCGAATCTTTATGAAATTGATATGCATTTGATTGTCCATAATTTGTCTACAAATAATCTCTTTTTATTCACTTTGCAAAAAAAAAATGAAAATATGCCATATAAATTTTATAAAAATTTCAAGATGCCAACTTTCATAGCTTTCAACTTATCTAAGCTTTTTGAGAACGTTCAGCGATCATGTAAAATCGTATCAGTATTATATCCGATATGGTCGTTTCTGCAGATCATTCGGCTACGAAACGTGTAATAATACACGATTATTATGCACAACATGTTCAGGAAATTGACGGTTCGCGGTCCTGGGAACCCAACTATAATGCGATTATTGAAGTGTCGATGACTAGCAAACTGACACTGATCGGAATCGTCGAATTCTTGCCATCGGCGATCAGCATTTTTCGCGAGACGACCTTCTCTAACGGCAATTCCCCCGAGTTCTCGGCTCGGTTAGATGATGACAGAAAATTCGCTCGCACACACGTGTACGTGCACGTGTTCAAAGTTCGAATCCAGTGCACGCGTCGGCCGAAGCGTGTCGCGTGTTAGTGACGACTGTCACTGCCAGGTGTCAATATCCAGGGTAATATTCTAACGGATGGTCTATTCATCGTATTATCGTACGTTCCTTTGAAAAATTATTCAAATTACATTTAAATCATACGTAATTAACAATAATATTATATCTGCGACAATTTAATCATTTTAAACAAAATTTCTAGCAATATAGTTTTATATATTTTTGTCTGACATAAAATTCTTATTCAAATTTGGAAATTCCTATTTTAGAAGTATTTTTATGTCATATTTACGTATATATCAGTAACCTAAAAAAAGATTTAATTTTCATATTAAATAATACATTAAACATAGTTTTTGATTATGCTGAGAGAAGTGAATTGTGTACCAGAGAACTAATATGCATTTAATTTCCAAAAGTTGAATATGATATACCGATCTTTATTATCGCAGAAAATACGTTTATTTCGTAACCCTCGCGGCAACATCCCTTGGCAAGTACATTCATGTTAATGAAAGAGAATTTCGGTATTTGGGAGTGCAACACCGTATCTAACACGCGACATTGTCCGTTCTCCCTTTGAAACGACTTGAATGTCGGTGCAGAGCTGAGTCACGATCAAAGTCAGATATGGGCATGATACTCGCAAGGGGCAGAAAAAAACATAGCCGACGACGGAAACATCCGGTTCCGGTATCGCGGGGAGAACTTTCCCCGACTCAAGTTCTTCCGTTAATTACCGCGTGTGAAAAACATGCACTAAAATATATCGATGACATCGCTATTTTTGTTATATATGGAGCTGGATGATTTATTGTGTCGTATGCAGATCTCCATTTATAAAATCGTTCTATCATTTTGGGGGAAGTGATATTAATATACGAACATAAAAGCATTAAGAGCAGCTGTTATTACCTTAATATTGCTACGAAACTAAAATTTTTCAGCATTGTCAATCATCCTTTTACTAGACATTTTAGATTAGCGAATGCTAATGTCATTCACGTACTCTCTAAATTTCTTACAGTGAAATATAACTCTAATCGAGTGAATATTCAAGCGATAGTGAAAATACTGCCACTCGTAAACAGTGAAAATTGACTTTTCATAAAAGTAACTGTTTAATTGTAATGTAGAGTGAACATATTACTCGTTTTGAAGTGACTAATTCATTGGATCAAAGAATTTTACACTGTACAACAAAAAGAAGATAGATTCCATATGAAAATAAATGCTTATATTGTAAAAATTGATATTGTTAAATGTAATATTGTAATATTGTAAAATTTGAATATTATAAAATATTTTAAAACGTTATTAATATTCTAAATATTACGTTATTAATATTCTAAAAGAAAGAAATAAATAATTAATATTGTTACAGTAAAAAATCATTATTATACTGAAAAAATAAATAAATTTTAGATAGAAGAATTCACACCACATGAGTGAGTGTCACTCAAATTCGAGTGGATTCAACCAATCAAGTTTTTTGAGTGAATTATCGCTCTAAGAAATTTCGAGAGACAGTACTGTTATTTACGATATTTACGCGAATATCAGAAATCGAATTCCGCCGCGGAAGGAATAATCGCGGAAAGAACAATGCGATATTGCGCTCACTCGTAGAAACCGATGAGCTTTCACTGACGTCCGGGAGCGGCAGGTGAACCGGCGGCAATGGCTGCCAGGACCACTGGCACTCATTCACAGGACTGGCAGTGCGGCATGCCAACAGCACGGACGACCCCAATGTCGTTTCCGTGTGTTCCGGGATGTCGACGAACACCACGGCGATCGACGACGGCTTGGTGCCCGGCATTATGTCGTCCATGGAGTGACCCTCCACCTCGGGAATGACGGTCGACTCCGAAACATTTTCAGCATCTCCTATCGTAGTCTCTTCGATGGATTTGTCGGCTATAGAGGCACCTGAATATCAAGCGAAAAAAGAGTGGCAATTGTAAATCTAATTTTTGGTCCGTGATAAGAAACGATTGATTGACGAGCGCCATTTCCCAAGGAGAACAGAAAAGTCAAAATGATGTCACAATATGATCAAATTGTAGATTGTCAAAATGACGTCAAATTGCAAAAACTTTTGATGTTTTCTTGACATCATTCATTCGTTCTTTTTAAATAGAAATAATAAACATATATTCCATATGAAAATAAATGCTTAATATTGTAAAAATTGATATTGTTAAATGTAATATTGTAATATTGTAAAA
>VBVR01004910.1:0-13293 GCA_011638315.1 Tetramorium parvispinum | reverse complement strand
TTTCTAAACAATGTAATAACATATTAGCAAACAACATATAAAGAGATTCATATAAATAAAAAGTAAAATTTCATATACACTTTGTATATACGCTTTTTAACATAATTTTATTATATTAAAAAATTATTCTGAATTTTATTATGTTAACAGAATGACGCGTAACTTACTGTCAGCGTAGCTGAGACCGATTATTTAGTCGATGGGTCCAAAATTCAACTGTCGCCCTAGATTTCGCCCAAGTCCGGATAAAAAGGGGGTTGATAGACCAGCTTGACGGTCTTCTCAAATTAGAAACAAAGCTTACAGAGAATCAACAATCAGCCTCGGAAAAAAGTGCTAATAATCGGAAAAAATAGGCTCAAGTCTAATTCAAAAGGAAGAAGAATTTTATTTTACGTTAGAAATATTAAATTTTTTTTTATAATCTATTGAATAAAATAAGTAGTTGAAAGTTATCTATCTTACTGAATAAGGGGAATTTCGGTGAAAGAAACATTTATAAAAATACATTAAGAATTTTGGCAATATAGCATAAAACTTTACATTTTGCCATTTTTCGCCATTTTCAATGTAACAATGGTGTTTCTTCAAAAATATTCAAATCAGTTTAGTATTTCATGTAAAAAAGTGAATCCGAGTCAATCATTTATACGTATATAATTATTATTTTTACTAGAATAAATAAATTTAAAATTAATAATAATAAGATATAAATTTCGTCGTAGAGTTAATCTGAAACAAATGCTAGATTAAAAGAAAACTGATATTCAAACTCTTACTTGAGGAACTTTAATGTTAATATGCTATAAAAAGCTTTTATGACTAAAGTTTTATTTTTTTTTTATTAAAATTGCTGTAATTATCTCTATTGTATAGTATTTGTATAAAATTCATACGAGTTATATGTTACCAGATGTAGATAAACTTAATTCTTCAATGATGCCTTACGTATGTTATACGATAAAGATGTTCCGAAAATAGATTATACATATAGATATACATATATGTTAGATTTAAAAAATTATTAGGATTTTGTTCGTTATTTATTTTAAGAATAAACAAAATTGTCCAAAAAATCGTGAAGATCTTACATTTATTTGATATATTTCTTTATATATTAATATACATGTGTGATATCATCAATATATAATACGATATATTAATTGGACATAGATTCCTGCAAAGTAGTTATGTTCCGAGGAACAAGAACATCAATACTGAATATTTACAAAAGTACAAAAGTTTACAAAACATGGACTACTATACAACGAACTCTTCTAATTATATTCTTTAATATATAATTTTTTACTTCTACAATTGGAAATAGCCTTAACGACACAAAGCTAGCGTATACAACAGTTTTCTAACTATCTAAACTGTATTCGACTCGTATTGTTTCGTTATAATTAAAAGATCAGACTTTTAGTTTATCGGAAGCAGTTAACTGACAGTTACCGCTTGTCTAGGCCTTTCAAGTGTCTGTTACTTTTCGCTGATATTTCATCAATTGAGAAATCATTCCTTTTGATCAATATCATTCGTATTTATATTTGAATATTCTATAAATTAGACTTGTGTATCTTATACGAAGTCTTCATGAAATTCTTATCACATTTGCACAAAGTAAAATTATTTGATGAGACGTAGAGATGTAATCACAATTGCCATTAATTTCTATAAGTAATAAATACGTCTTTAAATATATATATATATCATATACGTAGATGATTTTTGCTACATTATACTTTGATCTTTATGGCAACAGATTTTGATACAACGGAAATGTAAATTTCTTGCCTTGCTCAACTAATGTCCGATTAATAAAAATTGCTGTCATCAAGATTTAGTTAATTTAGTAATTAACTATGCTTAATTACAGTCAATTTTAATTAATCAAGTTTATCTCATGCAAATATTTAATATCTTTTTTATTTGTTAAAAATATTGTGTATGTAATGATTGTTGCAGTAACCTGTCTAAGAATATTCTTCGTATGTATTTCATCACTTGAATAAAAAGGACATTTACACATTTAACTTCTGCATTCATTTACAAATCTTCTGTTCGTAAATCAAAATTTATTATACATTTCTATATTAATTTGCATCGTGACTTTCAATTGAAAAATATTGAAGATTTAATATGACTTTTACAAAGAAAAGATACTTATTTCTTAAAGATAGAAAGATTGCAAGACAGATTGCACACATTCAATGCGCATTATTCGATATTGCGTAGCTATTTCTTTAGTAGCATTTTATCTTTTAAAATTTATTATTTCGTATCATTCCGTGATAAAAGAACATGAATAATCATCTGAAAACTGTTTTGTATGTTGTGCTATGTTTAATTGCAATTTTGCAAGTATTGTCGATTGTTATAAATTGAGATCGAAATGTATATTCTATTATAAATTTTACAAAAGAGATGTAGTACCTATGCTTTCCTACATTTTCCTTTGCCTTAAGCAAAGTTAAATTTTTTCTATTTAAAAACACTTTACTGTTATCTTTATTAAGTTGCAGTATTGCAAATTTAGTATTTGATTAACGTTAATAAAATCGAAATAAAGTTGGAAAATTATATTTAGTTCACCGTAAAAACTTACGATAAAAAAGTTGACATTAATTCGACATCCAATTCACTTTTTTGCTATCAACATGGCCTTTCGCATAAAATTTCTTTGAAAATGTTCGAAAATCTAGAAAGTTTTTTCGGATTTGCTATAAAATTCTTACAGGTAATGTAGTTATAAAAAATGTTGCAAAGAATGTTACATGATATTAATAGTAGAGGAGATGATTTCATGTATCTTTGCTTTGTTTTCTCGAGGCTCGAGTTTAATTAATGACTCTGAATTTTTAGAAAAATCATTTTATCCGCTAAAATCCGTTTAAAAATGTGGCACTGTGTCGTAAGGCGAAAATCATATGTTTGCAGAGACAAAGAGCACTGATGTTGATCTCATTACCATGATTAGAGTCTCAACTTATTACAGTAAGTATAAAAAGACCTTCCCATATTACCCCGTCATCTCCTCTATATTAATAGTATAAAATCCTATGAAAAAGTCTAACAACAAGTCTCATATAATTTTTCATAGAATACTTTTACTAAAAGTATTATTGCATTTATATCTGGTATAGGTATAAATGTGCTGAATTTTATATGTATAATCTGTAAAATTTTTCTAAAACAACATTTAAAAGAATAAATGTTCGAGATTTGTATATTCTCAAAAGAATATTTCATGTTTTGTATGTATATATATACATATATTGTTAAATTAATATGATGATTTTCGTGTATAATGTCAATTCGTCTGCGAGGAACTTGTAAATAATTTTATGGAATGTTATCTGTAATTAGTTTTCATAAAATGTATTTGTAATTAGATTATTTATAATGTGCTTTTAAGAGCGATAAATTCTTAATAAACAAATTGTTTTGAATGTGAAAAATTTGTATGTATTTGCTGAGAAATGATCGGTTCATTAAGTTTGCCGGGTTCATTGGAGTTTTAATGACGTTCTCGGGAATCCTCCTTGTGAGTGCTATGCCTGCGTGATTCTTGACCGCTAGGTGTAACAGGTCGTCGTTTTGACCTTTTGAATTTAGCGATATCCTCGCCAAACACATCGCCAGTTCGAAGTGCAGATATCAAGTCGTCGAATTCGCCCTTGTTATCATTCTGTTGTCCATTACTGTTTGCCTCATTCTTTTTACTTAGTGATATGCTGTTTAATATACCTTCTCGCGAATTCTTCCTCTCTATCGTTCTCTTCCGGAGCTGTAATATAAATTACAATACAATATATTGCATGTTATGTTTACGTTTTCGGCATGTGACACATGACGCTTAATCGCTTACTTCCTGTTCTTGTTTCGCTCTACGTTCGTCTTCTTCAATTTTCTTCCTCATATTTTCTACATCCTGTCTCGCTTCAGCTAGAGCTTGTAAAAAATTTTCAAAGATGCCAAAGAATTCATCTGGTTGAACGCCAGCGGAATCTTCACCGAACAGTCTCACTGCTCTATCAAACTGTTTCGGCACACAAAATCGTAATCAGATATTTGTCACGATTCACTGCGTTTAACGTAAATTATTAATTTTTACCCGAGTTTTCATGTCTTGGAATAAGTCTTCTGCCTCTGCTAATCTACATGTGGCTTGCGCCTGGAAGTCCCTCATCGCTGGTAAAAACATATCACCCTGAAGCACCTGAACTTGACCTCGATGGAATTCTAAAAAGTGCATAAATAAAATAGCACAGACGATACAATAATAATAATAAGTTTAGCCATTTCTCTCTTCTCTCATTAGCTCTTAAATACCTTTAGGTGATTGTTATCATTTTTACAGAAAAACTTATAAAATGGGAAATCGATCAAAGTAGTCATTGTACGTAATTATTTAAAAATAATGAGAAACTTTTCAGAAAGTTTTCTTTTCAGTTGTATTTAATTTCGTTTTTTATGCAAATCGCAATCCGCTTAAAGGTCAATTATTATGTAAACGATTATTACCTATTTCTCTTTGAACATCCTGCAGTCCGTTTTTCAAGTTGGCCACTTCTTTCTGCAAATCGGCCATACTAACTTTGGCAGCTGTTTTAACATGCGGCATATCCTCTTCGATTTCTAAGACCTCTCTGAATCTGGCTTCAAGAATCTGCACGAGGTAATGCAGTAAAGTTGTACCCTTGGAGCTAGAAGATTTAGTGTCGACTAGACGATTCAAAGAAGCTAATCGAAAGCCGCATGCATTGCCTCGTGCGTTGCCGCGATTCACATAATTTCCCAATGCTAAGACTAATTCCAACAGTTTTCTAAGTCTCCTTGACCTGGCCACTTGTCGGCTCGCTTCTAAAACCGCCCGCATTCTCGGCGTCAATTCCGAAATGCTAGCTGCGAATTTTTTCTTGTAATGAAGGGAACGCAATCTTTGTTCATAATGCGGCACCCTAAAAACCGAAGAATTTATACTTATTTTTATGTCTCGTTGCTCTGCTTTCTACTTATAAAAAAAATTGAGAAATTTCTTCAAGACGTTCGGCTCGCGAGAGCTAATTGATCGCCAATTGAAGCGAAGAAATTATCATAATTTCAGAAGAGAGCTTAGCAAAAAGCTTATTGTTAGAAAAACGTCGAAAATAGAAACGCACTTTGATATTTGATACAAGAAGCAGTCAGCCCTGTTTTGCAAATCCTTTTGATGGATATCTAAGGAGGCAGCCTCTTCCGAGGATGGTATGTACTTTAACAACTGCTCCACCATATCGATATGCAAAATATTCTGCTGATCCATCGACAATATTGTTCTGGTAATCTCATTATCGGACATCTTCAATTTCGACAATAGTATAGTGCAATTCTGTGCTCTTCTTGAATCGATTACCGACATCGTCTTCTTATTCTTTCCTAATGTCCTCAAGTCCTCGATCGAGCCTTCTGTAGAGACACCATTCTTTTGATAAGCGCAAAAGATCTTATCAATGGACTCGAGATCCATTACATTGTAGAGCTTCGAATCGTCCAGCTCTGACCATATTGTGCCCTGCAATTTCTGCTCCGGTATTTTGGACCAGTTGAACGATTTCAAAGGATTACTCGGTTGCGGAACATTCTTTATTATCTCCATCTGTGATATTTAATAAACAATTTGTGCAAATTATAAATTATTTCCGATTGAGGAAAATCTCAATCTAATTAGTAAATTATTCTAGTTGATCTAATCTCAGCAAGTGTTTTCTTTTTAAGCCATTATTAAATACTTAATAAATTATTACATATCATGCTGTTCCGTTATTACCACATATAATAGTTTTACATTACTTATAATTTTAATATATATATAATATATATATAATAATAACCTTCATGGGTGGAGGAGCAGCTGGCATTAAAAGAGGGGGCGGCGGAGGTGCTAATGGGGGAGGTGGTGGTGGTGGTGGAGTGGGTTTAGTCTCAAGTTTCTCGAGTACTTCATCTTCTACAATCTTTAGAGTGGCTTTTGCGTCGTCTGGTAAACTTCCTGAAGCCACTAGTTGCTCTAGACGTTTCCTTTCAGATTTTTCGTTGTTAATTTGTCGCGATAATGTCTCGAGGTTATCTTGCAATTCAGAAATTTTTTGTTTCGTTTCTATATGCATCGAAGTCTCTTTTTCAAGACGCTCTTTGATCCTTGCTAAACTTGCTTCCATATCTTCCTACAAATGGATAATTACAAATTACGAATATTTGCAGTAAAGAAAAGAGACAACATCAAGCAGTGAATGACGATGCAAATTTTTATCATATCTAAAATATAGAACTAATAATACGATCTATTTCACATTTTATTACATATATAAATTTATGAAAAAAAAGGAGAAATATTACTCGGGAATTTTTAATATACTCATCACTATTAAGCCTTATAATTGAAATGTACTTAATATAGGTATATTAAAAAAACTTAAAATTTGAATCTTAAAACTTGAGTAATATATTTGTTTTTTTTTATTATTTCAATATTTTAAATGTTTGTCGAACGCGTAGTTTCGGCAAACAAATTAAATTAAGAAAATAAAATTTTGTGTATTTCTGTGTACAAAGATACATATATACATAATATGAATGATATGAAGATATAAGATGAATTTCATAAATGAAATTTTGATATTATTGGAGACTATTATAAGAGATTCGATTGAATACGACTGATAAATAGGATATTAATTTTGACAGTACCTTTTCTTGAGTCCTCAAATCCAGTTCTTGTTCTTTCTTAGCCAGTCTTGTGGATATGTCTGAATTTTCACGTTCCATCTCTTCGGCCTTCTTTCTTGCTGCCACTAGTTCCTCTTCTTTTGCGAGAAGATGGACAATCTCTTTTACATTTATTTCAATTGGAGCCACATCGGGGTTCCTTACTAATCCCGTTTCGTTGCTTTCGGATTGTAAAACGATCTGCTGAACGATTCGATCGAATAACAACCAATGTTGAGGATGCGAACCATAATCGACTGAAAAGAAAATTAATTCGGTATGCATTATGATTGATGCTGTATTACTTGGATGAAAATAAAATTCTTCGATTTAAAGACTCACGTGGCAACAAGAGACAATGTTCAAGTAAACTAAGGAGATGAGGATAAGCAGCAGTGTGGCTGAGTTTCCGTCGCAAAAGATCGAACATGGCGCTGGCACTCTTAGTATCTACATGTTCCTTTTCAAACTTTCTAGCGAGTTCCTTCTCATCTTCATTTCGTACCATTTCAAAAAAATCGAGATGCCTATCGAGAGTCTCATTCTCGTATTTCCTTAACTTTTCGATGATAGGTTGGATGCCGAGCATCAGTAGCTCATATCTTAAATGTAGCCTAAACTCCAGCGTCACTTGGCCGGGCCCGTAGTTTAGTACGGCGTTGATAAACGACATGATGGCCGTTTTCAGGGATAAATTGTCTTTATAGATGCCAAAGTTTTTATCGAGATCATTGATTATACACTGGAAGCGCGTTCTCTCGGAATGATATTGCTGGAAGTGCAACATGGCCTCTAGTACTTTACGGTGGCCGCCCGGCACCAGACAAACTGCACCGAGAATCTCTAGTACAGAGATCTTGGTCTTTATATTCTCAGAAGCGAGTGACTGTGATATTGTGTTGATTGCCGTTGGATGTGCCAACACGTGTGCTCTACCATTCTAAGAAAGAAAAGAAATGTTAAAGATAATGAAGAAGAAACAGTGCGAGATATAACGAAATTATGTAGCGCGCGCGCTAATAAATATTTTCCACTGCTTGCCATGCTTGACGGAACTTACCGAATTATTCATTAAAGCTTTTAAACATCCTATAACGCTAGTGTGGAGATTACTGTTAGCTGCCTCAGTATCCATAGTTCCTAGTACTTGTAATAATGCATTTAAGCCGTCTAGTTCAATAAATCTGAGAACGAAGCTGTGCGGCTGCGTTCTCAAGGCAGTCTTTAGAGCTTCCGCTTGCCGCATTTGATTCGATACCTCCTCATCTTCCTCTGGGAAAGGATTCTGTACATAACAGAACAACATATATCAGGGATGCAAATAATACACGATGACAATATTTCAATAACTTTCTGGCAGAATCACTAATCCCAAGCAATCTTATAATATTATCTTGATACGTAATGTGGATATAAAAATACAAAACTCTAAAAATTATAATATTACAAAGCAGTTTGTAAAACAGTTATTTTACAATTTTCTTTCTATGCCTATCTCATCTCATATCTTTGGTCTATTTCATCATTTTTATATATTTTCTCTTTAATCCCAAGAGTGAGTAAACTCTTTTGTTAATATTATTTGCCCCTAATAATGTTTACTGCAAACGTCAAAATTATTCAACTCTATAAAAAAGAAAAAAGAAAAAAGAAAAAATATATAAATTTAATAAAATAATTTCATTCACTCACATTCGCTATCGTCTTCAATCTATTGATGTAGTCCTCGGGATCGCCGCTAAGATCAGTAGTGCGCAAGCCTCCGTTGTCCAACGTGCCATTTCCTTTTCTGGAACAATATATCTGCCACTTCTTGTTAGCTGGAAGTGCTAAAACTGCTTGCCGATTGGTTTGGGTCAGGTCGAGCTCGTCGACAAGCTCCAGAAACATTTTATTCAGCTCCTCCTCAGCTGGCATTGGCAAGGTCGGCGTCATTGCTTGTAGCGTGAGCGTACCCGTGTGCTCCACAACGCAATACGTGATTTCCGGTGGCTCGTCATCCTGCAAGGAGCAACTAGATTAGTTTAGCATCCTGTCGTGCGTATCATTACAGCTTACTAGTACTAGTGCAACACTATATCAATGTTACCAGCATGTACTGTCTTACTATCTATTTCGTGTATGGAATATGTATATTTATGAATAATTGGATATTGTATGCTGTAAATGTAATACCAACTTGTGAACAAATTGTTGTTTGTTTTATACGACAGAAGAAAATAGTATTTAAAAGTATTTAAAAATTTACTGCTAACGTAATATATCAGCAGTAAATAAATTTTTAAAAAAGATAATGTAAAATTATTGCAACGTTGCACATATTTGCAACTTTATTTATTAAACTAATAACGTTACATGCGTAACGTAGAGTTTCGGAGAAATAGATAGCATCGCGATCAATAATATAACCGGTTCACCATTGCCGCAGTTCTTTGCACTGAAATTCCCTTTTGCTCTCGAAACTTTCTTTAGGAGCTCTTTATACATATATTTTTTCATCTTGTTTGTGATATATTGAATTACTGTAATAAATTAAAATTTTATACGAAAACGAGCATTTAAAAAGATCCTGCTAATGATCCACATATGCATATATCAGGATTTATGGTAATTATACAATCAAAAATGAAAAGTCGAAAAAAAGAAACAGGATATTGATTTTTCCATTGCAAGTCTGACAACATAATCCATTATCTTAGTTCTACAATAATTTAAAAATGCACTATAAATAAAGTTTATAGACTGAAGTAGAGTTACAAACTGTTTATTAATATTGATAATTGATCTTTTTCTGATGAAACTTTATCCAACTACAAGACTTTGAACATAAGAAATTTATCTTTCTGTGAAATATATGTGAAAATATTAAAAATTTTCCTTTGCACATTAAAGTTTTACACGAAAAATAAAGATGTATACTGGTATCTTACATGTCCGATTATTTTAATTTATGGTAATTTAGTCGACACAATTGAGAAAAAATCAGATTTTGATACGATCAATAACAAAGAAATGATAATGATGGAATTGATGTAAAATATTTTGCCGTATTATATTGAAATTATACCGATTTCGATGGTCGGGTACCAATTTCTTTCTTTTCTTCATTATGTGCTCGTTCTCGCTTCTTCTTATTGCTAGTCAGTCAAGAACTTGTAGCAGCTACGGCAGCAGCAAAGGTCAGGGGACCGGCTTAGCCAATGGATTCCTGAGGTACTTTCACACGTGACTAAGAAATTACCTATTCACGTACCAGACGTCGATTTATTCTTCGCAAACATCATCTTTGCGCGATCGTCGCGGTAAGAGATCGTGCGCATATATGTGAGAAGAAATGTTCGAATGAATCTCCCGCCCCCCTCCTCCGCCCCCTCTCCTCATCCTCTCGTTTCTATTCCGAAGATTTTTTTACATACACACGTATTCTCGACGCTGCATGGGAACGAGGTGTGCTTGCCACGTGATTACCACGATATCAAGAACCGCTATCAAACATGACGTGTGACTAGCATGTACATATGTGAGTTTGGGACACGCAAGGAAAAAAATGTAAAGCAAGACTAGATAGACGACTACTGGGTAGTTAACAATTACGATTATCTGTATGAGAAATGAGAATTGTAATTGACCGTGTCAATAGTTGAAAAAAGTCTCGTCTGTGAAATAATCCGTCAATTCAGTTGATTTCAGTTATGCGGATGTTGGAGTCCGCAAAATAAATCTTTGTGTTGTAACGCTAAGAAAAGTGGGTGAAGAAAATTGGTAAACAATCGAGGTAAAAATACAATACGAATTATGTGCTAATACGCTTACGTGAATTATAATAGCAATAAACATTGTAGTTATTAACAATAAACAACAATAATTAGTTGTGACCATTAATTATCCGCAAATGATCTAAAAACAAATGGAAAATTCTGCAATATTTGAAAACTGCTAGCTCTCACGTGGCTGCTTTTGTTTTTCAGGATTTTTTAAATTCCAGTTTCTTAAGCGCGAAAACAGACTCGTAAAAGCTTGTGCAGCACTTAAAAATAAACGATAGTGATAAAATATGACTCTTTTAAACCTACTGCGGCCAAATAATGATTCTAGAAAAAGAACTGTGAAAAAGAACTGAATAACCTTGCGTCCAATCCTTATGATATCCAATCTTTGCCTCTTTCTTTCCTCCCTACTTGTTCCGATCAATTATTCTACCGGTTCTATCCTTCGACGGATTCCACCAGGAAAAAAGGCTATAAGTTCTCTCTCTTACTCTCGATTAAGGAGACTATTGAATATGTTTTTATGCCAATTGTCTTCGCACCCAGAATATGGTCGATTTCCAACTCACAACCGACACGCCTTGTAACGTGAAAGAAGTGCAAACGGAGGATTGATTGGGATAATGGAATCTGCAAATCACAGACCCGACCAAGGACGACTACTTGCAGATTATGCCATGCTTCTAGAGGAAGCGATATATCGATTTTCTTGTCTCCAACCAACCGTCGTGGTTACGATGTCAAAGACCCTGAATACACGTTTACGCAAGACGGATATGTCAAGTTCCGTGATACTGTAAGGCAGTGCATAACAATGATGTTGCATGATATTCTTTACGAATTAGTTTTTTTGCGAGCAATACAACTTAAAAATAATAATAAAAGTGAACAATTTTTGTAAAGTTGCCAAAATTTTAATTTTGTCAAGTGTATTGCCGACTGTTAAAATCATAATTTTATTTCGCGGCGAAGATAAATATATTACAACTACAAGAAGAAGGAAGTAACGGGCTGAAAACTGAAATGAATAAAGTGTGCGACTTTTACAAAGGTCAATGATGTCGAGACAGTGTCTGGCACGCGGAAAAGATTTCCTGGTGATGCATCTTGCTTGAAGTTTCAGATAAAGTGAAGATAATTGGCGAGAATTACGGGGAAATCTTCAAAGTTGCCACGATATTCCAATGTTGGTCACAAAGCATTTCACATTTACGAATAATGTGCAATGCACGATAATCTAAGGCAAATTACACGTACGATTTCTTACGGAACGGAATCAGATTTTTCTATTTATTAGTCTATCAAAACAAACTCACAATATCACACACATATTGAACATTTCTGTTATTGTAATAATATTTTACAAACATTTTTAAATTAATAAATATTCTGTGATAAATATCTTTTACTTAGATATTCAAATAAATAAAAGTATAAGATATATTATATGTATAATTATGTTCGATCAGTAATGTGTATGTGTCAAATCTCCATTAGATGTTAACTGAGTTATTATCACGTCATTCATGTGGATGCATTCTGGGAATCTATGTATCTCTTCTATCGTCCATATTAATAATGAAGGCAAGAATGTTTGCCAATTACGGGTAAGCATATTTTTCAGATACTCGTAATTTAATCGTACAGATCGTAACGCGAAATAACGCGATCGATCCTATTGAACCGCTTCGTTTCTTCTGGAAATTACCGCCCATTTCATTTACATTTCCTTTCACATGTTTATTTTACTTCTCAATTTATGTAAGCATTTTCCAGTAGCAACTTGCCTCGTAATGGTTCGCGTTCAATGAAGATTGTACATAACTGTATGATATACTGTGGAATTTCAAGAATTGCAAATGTATAGCGAAGTGTATGGAAAAATCCTTTTTTAAGGATTAACATTTGTGAAGACATAAAAAGTTTATCAAGAAGCTCACTTAAAGTCCAATTAATAAGTGTATTCTTATTAATTTCATTTTTACATTTGCATTTTTGAGTTTTCTCTTTACAAAGCGTAAGTATGTATTCTTTTCTTTTCACAAACGTGCCGAAAAGTGTAATAGAAAAGAAAACAGGTATAACGTTATATTATTATACAAATTAAATTTTCTTACTATTCCTTGCCTCAATATAAAAACAAAAATGTAATTCCATTACAACATCTATAAATGAAACATGATATATTATTACACTGTTGCAAGATATTCTCAATAAATTTGTAAAATTTTAAAAATATCATCAAATTTGTTATATTTATAAATGATTATTATACATATAATTATAAGTATTATTTATAAGCGATTAATCATTAATTACTATTGGTCAAAATAACATGGCTTATGTGCACAATCTAGAGAAAATAATAATCTTTTCTTTTAATTTTATCGATAATTATACTTATTTGTATAAAAATTATACTAGGAGCATATTTACCTGGAGACAGCCGCAAAATGATTTCTTCACTCGTGATGGCATAGTTTGGCAACGACCAACAAATTCCTTCAGAGGCTGTGAACTTTTCACAGGACAGTTTGGAATCCTCTGCAAATCATAAAAAAAACTTTATATATTATTTTTTACAATGGTATGGTATTATAACATCGATAATTAACAGCGTTTCATTAAGATCTTATGAAAAAATATTTTATACCACTATGATGGAAACGGTTAAAAGAGAAAATTGTATCAAGAAATTTTGCACACGTACACACACACACGCACGCACGCACGCACGCACGCACGCACGCACGCACGCACGCACGCACGCACACAC
>VBVR01004909.1:0-13352 GCA_011638315.1 Tetramorium parvispinum | reverse complement strand
CGATTATCTAATCACAATGCTTCACGCGCCACATAATCGAATGGCATTAAAATGAGTAGTAGGTTGTCTCTGTCATTCTTTTTTACATCACAAATTTTGCATGTATGTTTAAAGAATTCACATTTATCAATTATATCAATATTCTGGCTTAAATTTTTTATGACTTTTCATAATCCGCAATTATAATGTGGATTCTCGAAATAGTAATCATAACTTGAAGTAATTCTATGATTAATTCGACCATGAACTATAACAGAAATTTTTAATGAATATAAAAATTCAAATATATAAATGCATATAATGAAAAAATGTTGATGGAAGAATGACTATAATATATGGTTAAATATTAACAAAGAAAAAAAATGTAAAAGTAAAAATTGCAAAAACTTGGAAGCTTCATAAATCTTTGAAAATTCATCGAGTTATTCCGACAAAATAATAATAAATTACATGACATAAAATAAAAGTGACATGATAAAGTGCACTTTAATCACTTGTTCAAATTTCTTTCGCGAAAAAAATAAACATCACAATTTCAACCAAGCTCGCTGTTGAAAGTACATGAACTTTAATTTTTATCACCTAAGAGTGAATTACAGAAAACACTCGTTGCTCAGAACATATGCGTCAATATTTAACTCCCTTAATAATCAACGTGAGATAACATCTTCCGTTATCTCTGATTATGAGTTCATATTTGCGTCACAAGAAAGATTAATATTGTACTATTGTACTATACTACTCTACTACTGATACTATTGTAAGTTTTTTAGATTACGATATAAACATATATAAATATACAGATTGTGTGGGTAATATTTATGTGTGTGTCTACTACAAATAATAAACAATATTCAAGTATTGACTGATTAATAATTAATACTTGAAACTTGTTTAATATATGAAGTAAGGATGAATCAATTTGCATATAGCAAACTGCCCTCCCCCTCTTTCTCTCTCACTTCCTGTTTTTCCAAAGCTTTAATTTTAAAACTGTTACATAACTGAAGCACAAAATAGAATTATTGTATTCATGTTAATCCCGAATTGTGCTGGTTACTATCCAAGACATGCCATAGTTTGCCGTGGGAATTTTAACTGCAGAATTTGTTTTGCAAAAGAAACTCTTCGTCTCTTCTTGAGAACATAAAACAGATTTATAAGGAGAGAAAAAAGGCCGCCTTGCAAAAAAGCGATAGTGAAATACGCATTGACACAGAGGTCAGGTCAAGTAGAAGAATCTAACAATAAACGACGCGTTCGGGTTTGAAATGAAAGAATCGCCCCCCTGAAATAGTTTGTTACGCGACAAGCCATCGAACGTCGTCGACATTAGGTAACAGGTGAGATGTATACACAGTCGTAAGAAAATTACGTCAAGTCTGCCAAGAATCGTGATATAATAAATTCACTTGAGTATCTTCGGAGTCTCATTAGCTGTTCATTCGTCATTCAGATATTCAATGATAATTATTATAATATTTACAATCAATGACTACCGACTTACGAATCTATCTTACTACGTGAGGAAAAAAAAAGTAGCTCGTTTGGACAACATTCTTAATAGAATCGCGCGATTATTCACGAGGCGCGGAAGCTCGTGGACCAGAATCTCAAGCGGTGACGTAAGACCGGGCCTATTTTAAATATAGAGAATTCCGATCGATCCTCGAGGAGTCTCGGCCCTCGAGGATGATTTGGTGATCAAGGCAACTTGGCCCAGTTAGAACCAGATGCAGCAGGGTTACGGCCGATGTGGATTACGGGGGCAGCAGGGCGCAGGCGGATTTTCGGCCTCGAAATCGCCGCTAAAATTAGCCCAGCGCCTTGCAAAACCGCTCAATGGGCATTCCGCGTCGGCGAGACGAAGGGGAAAACCGAGTACCGCGCTCTTATTGCACGCCACGTGCGTACATAACAGCCTCCGCAGCTACGTGTGCGCACGTGTGCGCGCGTTGTGCAACGCCTTGCACGGATATTATTTTCTCATTACGAGCACGGAAAGGCAAAAATCTCGTTTCTCAAGGAAATACGAATCTACGCGAATCTCTCGTTACGTCACCTTCGCGCATCTCCAGAGTTCAAATCTCTCGGACGATTATATATAAAAAAAAAGAGAAGAGAGAATAAACCTAATAAGAGGAACTGTTATCAGAATTTATCGGCCGAAGCTTCTTATTATCGTCTAATGTGTATATTATTAAATGCTAAATGAAAAAATATATATTCGTTTCGAACCGAGATATTGATTCTAATTCAATTAGACTACGCTGTTCTAGAAATCGTCGCGCCGCGCCGTCCAGAGCATCTTCTGTTTCTAAAACGTGTCGCGACAAGTTCGGAGATACGCGTTGCGGATCAGACTACATTTTTTTATAATATCCTAGGCGGTAGCAAAATGTCATCAAAAAAGATGTGAAAAGGATAACCAAAAAAGATGTGAATAACTTTTTGTTGGCTAAAAAGATGCCTTTTTGTATTATAAATCGTATGACTAATGTCCGCTTGGTTGACAACTTATGGGTGTCCGAATGCTAACTATAAGAAAACTTATAATGATATATAATATAATATATAATATAATGATATATAATACTAAATTGTCAGCATATAGTTAACTTTTATCAGCTAAAAGATATCTTTTGGACAACTTTTATGCAGATACTTTAGATAACAAGAAACTGATAATTTTTCAATGCCTTAAAATAGTCAATTATCAGATCAAATAACATGATGATTTTAGGACAATATTTTTTCCTCTATTGACATTATAAAAAAAGACACATTGAAGACAACAGTAAAATAGATGTCAATTTAAAGGTATACATTAATTATCTTATAGTAAAATCTTAAGAGCAACTTTAAAACGATAACTTATAGATACCAATTAGACATTAGTGCTACCTCGGATAGAAAAGTACGTAATAAAGATATGATAAAATTTTTAGACGCACTGATACATTGTTCAGTCTTCGATAACGTAAATATAAGAAACTGCATTTAAATCGTGTAATTCGGCAATCGTCCCATCATTTAAATGCTCAAAATTATTTTCCGACAGTATCAAGTCTTTTTCGATCACCCCGTATATACTGAGTTTCGTAGAGTCACGCGACGCGTGTGAATGTATGCCGCAAGTTGATTTCGAATGTGCATACATGCAGACAGGATGAAGACGCGTTGACACGCATTGCGTAATCGTGTGGAAATGATTTTCCTCGTGGTCAAGTGAGATCGGAAGCATGAACTCGACCGCAAAAGATCCGTGATCGCCGTACTCGCTCTTTCTTGAAAGAGAGAAAAAAACAAGGAGAGAGATGGTGTGAGAGAAATAGATTCACAATGAAGTCACACAACGCGGTCTTGTTCCCTACTAAATTCCGCGGTACGTTAATTAGAGAGAAAAAATATCTGACGTCAGTCCTGTGGTAAAGCAGGCGTCAGCGACTCGCCCATAGATTCGATCATTTCCTTTTCACGATAGTTTTTTTCTTTCGTACTTCTTTCGCGCTGATAAATCGCCACCGTGTGAATCTAATTACCTCTTGTAAGTCTTTTCGTCGCTTTGAAAACAATATGAATGGTTTGCCCAATAGCTGACGTGTTCCGATTACGGATATATCTGCTTGTATCGACAAAGTCAAACGCTTAAACTTCCCACTAAAACATTCGTTGTGCAAGAAGCGTAACTAATGTCGCAATTAATTCCGAATGCAGGTCGAATACACAGGTGTATCTGTAGAATCTCTGTAGATAGCGCGAGATCGTTCCTACGCAAGCTCCTACGCAAGAGACTATCAGTTGGCAGGTGAAAAGACTGCATAATATGTATATTAATTAGACTCAAGGATAGCTCATTAACCACTCTTTTTATCTATGCTACCATCTCATTAATATAGTTCTCCGTATTTGAATTAAAGTTAAAATATAAATGCATATAATATATATATATTATTTATATTTCTTGAATATTTATATAATATTATATATTTCTTACATTCATTTACATCTATTTCACGAAATATAAAATAAATTTATGCCGTTCAGCAATTGTGACAAAATTACGTCGAAAATGTGACTCATGCTGCCTTCAATTCCCATTACTTTGTGAAACATATTGCGGGGGATTTCTTTTTGCATAAAATATTATTTAAAGATAAAAAAGGATGACGATGGAAGGAAAATACTTAAACGTGGCATTCACGTGTGTGAATAAATCTGTACCGTTCCCGAGAAGAAGCGATTCGATCTCGGGGCATTCCCGGATGGGATTCGATGCGCTGGCGACCGCAGTGCATTTTACAATGTAGACGCCGAGTCACCGAGTGCACCGTCGGAGCCTCGCGGAGACGCGTGGCATCGGCCGCCGCGGATCGATCGACTTAAATGCTTAAAGGCGGGGGGGGGGGATCCCCTTATGCAACTACCTGGAGCACGCTCCCTGCAGAACCTTGAATGACGAGTTCAATGTCGGAGCCTTCGACTGTAGCCTCGAAAAGGGATCGAAAGGTCCCGACAGAAAAGAAAATTTCTCGGGGTTTGGTTTTCCGGGACACCGGGTGCGCAAGGTTATGATAATTTCGACGTCAACGGAGCCCCCTGACAAAAATCACCGCGAGCAAGGGAAAAAAATGTGTTGACGAATCAGCCTCGTTCCGGGCATTATCAGCTCTCTACCTGCGTAGATACGAGGTTTCACGCGAGATACACGCAAAAACACGCGCACACGCGCGCGCGACAGACAGGCAGACAGACACACTTACGCCGTAAGTACGCATGGACGCGAATGTATTCCGGGATTCAATTTCGATTCAGTTTAAAGAGAGATTTTAGCACGGGGAGATTTTCTCGCTTTCCCTATCGAAATTCATAAAAATCGAGTAATATTTCCTGCAAGGTCACGCCACACGTACACGCGCGTACACTACGCTAAATCGCGCTCCGTCCTCCCCTCTCGCCCCGCCGAAAACGAAAGGTTTACGATTTCACAATAGAGTCCGGGTGCGCACACAATGACCGACCAATACACTCGTAAAACGGCCTCGTTTTCTGCATGCCACGGAAGGGTCTCACCCACACACGCATACACACGTACTCGCACACGTAGACACCTTTTCTAAAATCGTCGACGTCGTTTTGGAGCGGACAAAGGGCGGAGGGGGATTCCCGTTCGAAGCATCGATCGCGGTCGCTCGATCGTCTCGATCGACGGAAATTCGGAAGCTCTGCCGCTCGTTCTTTCGCGGGACGGGGGAGGAGAACGGACCGCTTTCCATCAAAGCTGGTCGATAGAACACCACGGCCAACCTCGGCGTCGTCCACCGTCTACCGGAATTTCGAATTTCGAACGATACGCCCGCCGAGTCGCTTTCTCGCCGCGTCGAACGAACGATTGATAAATTCGTTCGAAAGGCGCGAAAGCGCGTGAGGACGGCGCGAAACTCTGGCACTCGGCAGGGCTGTGGAAAAGGGGTGAGAGAAAGAAAAGCGTACGGAGGAGAAAAACGGCCGAGACTCACCTGAACGTCGAGGCAGCGTTTCGGGGTGAAGCGGAAAAGCGCCATCCTTGTTCTGCGTGGGCGGTAGTATCCTGTGCGGGCGTCCCGTACCCTCGAACTGACCGACTGAACTAATCGACCGGCCACGCGGTGCTACTGCTGAGTTCTACGGCGCCCCGACTCGACTGCCGGCCGCGCCGCTCTCGCCGCCGCGCGCACGCGCCGAGCGCTCAGGGCCGCCGAGGACGCCACGCGCCCAGCGTCAAAATTTCGCGATTGAGAACCGATTTTTTCAACTTCTCATATCAATTTCTACCAATTTAGATTAACTTTAATCTCGATTTAATTTACTTTTATCTCTTTCTAGTTCCAAGAACTAGAAAAAGATAAAAAGTAAGTTAACTGACAAGGAAATCCACATAGGTGTCCCCCTCCAATTTTGATGAGCTTTTAATATGTTGTTTTCTAGCTGAAAATAAGGGGTAAGTATTTTTTTATATGTGACCAATCGCATGTTTAAGGTTAAACATGCGATTTCCTTTTGGAAAAAATTGATTTTTTTCCTTTCGAGGCGGACATTGTCGAAAGTATAAAAAATAGAAGAAAATATTGCAACGAAAGTTGAATGGTTTTAAGAATATTATAGAACTATAAACAAAAAAATTTTTTTTAATATTCCCACCACTCAATATTTCTACAAAATTTTGAAATTTTTTATCACCAAATTATAGCATTCTTGAAATCGTTCAACTTTTGTTTAAAACATTTTTTTCTATCTTTTATAGTTTCAATGATATTTCTTGAAAGAAAATATCCAATTTTTTTCAATGTGTTTCATCCCCTAAACATGCGATTGGGCACGTATAAAAAATACATGTACCTTATTTTAAGGTAGAAAACAGCATATTAAAAGCTCGAATCAAAATCGAAAGGAGACATTTACGTGGGTTTCCTTGTAAAGTTTAAAGTTAATTTGCGTTGGTAATAAAAATGGACATTAGTAAACTAACTAATAGTTAAGTCATACGTCTGTTTTTGTTTTATCTTCAAATTAGACAAGTTCAGACGTACGATTATTAATTGTGATTTAACCATTAGTTAGTTTACCAAGAAATTGGAAAAACCGGCCCTTATTGGAATATAATCAGATATAGCGACGAAATGGAAATTAAAATTTAAGAAAGTCTTGACATGATCAAATGATTGCAATGAATAACAATGAAATTACAATGAAACTAATTTATAATAAAGCGCGCAGATCGATTTTACAATCGGTCGATTTTATTTTATTTCCCATGAAAGATTAATTTTTATTCACTCCCTTTTTTCCTCGCTTGATTCTTGATTTTTCCGCAATATAAATCCAGAGCGAGCATAGATTTCTACTACGGGTTTTTCGCTCTAAGGAATTCTATTCGTTTGTATATTTCCGCCACCAACGATAATCTATAAATATATAATAAATAGGAAAAATTATTTAAAAAACTTTTTTTCGTTTAAAAGGTTATAACGTTAATGTTTTACCTATTTAGCGTGAATAGATGAAAACCACATGTGGCCCCGCTTCTAATCACGTCTGTAATTATCCGAGTAATTAGATCGATCGAATATTTCCTCGCCGCTTCATCGTCTTCTTTCATTCGTGACAAATCGTTTTTAATTTTGACCGGCACGTCGAGCCCGCACGTGTCCGCCATTTTCTCCAAACACGCGTGACTCGCTGGCGCGAGAATTCCAGGTAGAATTGGAATTTGAATCCCGATTTCACGACAATCCCTCACGAAATCTATCAGAACTCGAGATTCGAAACATATCTGCGTTATGATGAAATCCGCGCCCGCCTCCACCTAAAAATATTTTACAACTGAATTTGTTGCTCGGACAATTATCTCTCGTTCGATGAATAATATTTGCGCGAGTTTTAACTTGCAATTTTGATTATTACTTTCGCTTTTAGGTAATACAAGTCGAGCTCCTTGGAGGGCGATTCCGGGTGCGTTTGCGGATAACCCGCGACGCACACGCAAAATGTATCGCCAAACTGCTCTCTGATAAAAGCGACCAGATCCGCCGCGTGCTCGAAGTCACCGTCCTCGGACGACGAATCTGCAAGTCGGCCAAACGTGTGCATACTTTCCCGACTCGAACACTCGGAATAAACAGATCGATAAACTCGAGCTCCAGGGACCGGTTTCATCGCGAATTTATTTCTCCCGGCTCTGATAATCGCAGACGTACAAATTATATAACGATCGCGATCGTTTAACGATACATTAAGGGAATTCTGTAGCCATCCGCGGAACTTAATTTTTGTAAAAGGATTTCTTCGTATTACTTTCATAGATTTGGAAATCTTTTTACAAAATCAAAGTACCTATAGATATTAATATGTGTCTGCTCGGTAGTATTTATTTTGAAACAAAAAAAATATTTTAATTTAAAAAATTTGTTGTTCCAGAATAAATACTACCGAGCAGACACATATCAATGTCTATACTTTCATTTTGTAAAAGGATTTCTAAATCTATGAAAGTAATATGAAGAGATCATTTTACAAAAATTTAATACCGCGGACTACAGGATCTCCTTAAGATATATGCTTCGATCTACGAAGTATCTCAAAAAATTAAGAATACACATATATTTTAGAATCTCAAGGACGTATTCAGTATTCAAATTCTTTCACTTTCCATAAATTTGAGTTTTGTTGAAAATTGTAACAAATAACTTGAGGAAGACTTTAGCAGAAAAAATTATAGTAGGGAATATAGGTCGGTTCTAACCCAGATCCTCCGAGCAGGGTACGGGATATGACGTCATCCCTCCACTCCTGTGACGTCATACCCCGCGCCCCGCTAGGAAAAAAATTATACATATACATGATTATAGATAGATGAGACCAATCGTCGATCAAGATAATCAGAATTTGACCGGAAAATTGTCCTAAAAGTCGATAACTAATTACCTCCTCGTAATGCAAATATATTAACTATTCCGAGGGCAAGGGTTTTTCTCAAGATATGGATGACCTCATTGCGTTTTAGACCCTTAGCCGCTAGATGTAAAAGAGTATTGGGCGGGAAATTCTCCACCAAGTTCAACGGCAGATAGCTATCGTTGCTGGAAGTTGATTCATTATGCCACGTTAACGCGTAAAAGAGGGGCGAATACTCTTCCATATCTATGAGAAGCCTAATGTCCATATTATATACATAAATACATTATACATATTTATTTATACATACATATATACATTTTAATGTAAATTATGTTTTTTATCCGATGTCGTTTTCTCGAAAAGTTTCTTCGAGGAGCAAAAACAGTTTTAAAAAAATCTAGAATCGTGCACAGTTATAACCTCAATAAAATACCAAACCAACGCAAATCTGTATTCGAGACTCTCGTATTTTATAAGAAAAAAGATTGTCCTTCGTATTACTATAAAATTACCATAAAATATTTTTCTAATTAAAAATTACCGTACCGTAACTCGGCTCGATTTTGTTTATCATACAAACCTTTGGTAAAACACACTGGGTTTCCTCGTGGAAACGATTTCGAAGCTACAAAATATCTCGTTTTTGTTCATTTTTTCTCTTAATAATTGTCGTAAATCCACGGTCTTGTGGGGATTCTCGATATGAGAGCCACGCGTGCAATTATCTTCGCTATCATTTCTGTCAGCGTCACTCTTCTCGCAAGCATCCTCGAGAATTAACAAGTTTCTCATTGTAGATCGATGATAATCGTAAACGCGAAATGTTGACGCTCTCATTTCGCGGTCCATACTAATAGCCTGCGTAGAATTATATAACATGGAGATCTCGTATAGTGATGTATGTATAGATGATATCCAATGCTAATCGATCAATGTTTTACACACATTTATTAATAATACATATTAATAGTACATAAAATATCTGTACATGTTTGTATGCGATTTTACTTTAATATTATAGCAAATCTATTTTATTAGTCTATAATAACGTTTATTTTAAAAATGGTCCCGTAATACAAGTTCGATTTTGAAACATAAATTTTAATGACAATATAAGGATTCAGCAGAATTTCTAAGGTGCTCTTACATCATACTTGAAAATTATTTCTTTTAAAATTTTATTTCTATCAGATTCATATGATTTCTCGAATGCTAATGAAACAAACTGTACACCTACCTTAATATAAAAAAAATAAATTATAACTATTACAGCAAACAATTATGAATTATTTTCTCTGAGATATAATCTCCTACAAACTTCTGTAATCGGTATGTCGGATACAGCCGGTATTCCGCCTGGAGTAATTTCGCTTTTTGGTAGAGTGTATTTATCCGTGATGGTTCGAATATCATCAATATCCGGAGTTATCAGCATATTGATGGCCGGATAAATCAGAAATGCAAATGTAGCTAGAGCAGTCAGCGCCCATATGGGAATCACGACTGCCCAATACTTGGACGGCCAATACGTCAGGCCTAGATAATCATGCAGTACTTCGTCCGGTATTATCGCCCATATTACGTACAACAGGAAGAGCATATTGGATCCGATGTACATAGCATATCCGTAGACTGCTCTGGGACCATAAGGCGCAGGCGTATGTTCCATAACGCGTGTATATTTTAAAATTAACAGTTCAAAATATAATCAGCAAAATATTGGCTCAGTAATGAGTGTACGTCGGTGCGGGTGGACCAAATTGTTGAATGGTTTCTGTGACCAATAATAGATTATCAAAGAAGGATGTAAGGCCTACTCGTACTTTCCTCGCATCCTTCCCATTGAATGACCTGTACAGAGAATGAATGTCAGTAAAGTAACATACAAGAGGAGATTTAATGATTTTGCACTTACACTTCCAGACGATTATCATTCAACGTAAGCTCCTTTGTGACTCCACTTCTCGATGGCTCCTTGTCGACTCTGAGTACTTGATACGCGACTTCGGCTTCTCTGACGCTTGGAAAAGGTACAGACAGATCTCTGTGTAATGTTGAGGTTTCAAAGGCAACGAATTGAGTAACAAAATCTTATTACGAACAAATAATTTGTAAAATAAGGATACACCTTGAGGTCAGTCATGGCATTCTACGGCGTTGCAGATCTTCTCAATTGAAATCTTTATCACGCTATTCTGTAATCATAAATTATAGCAGTAAATATATTATGCAAATTAATATTCTTCGATTTATCACTTATATCTGTGTGCACACAAAATTTTTATTTTGTTTTCTTTTAAAAAAGGCCGAGTAAACACCAACTAATTATAATTTCCCTTTCAACAATGTAATTGTTATGTACAATGTGTATTATATTATATTTTTATTGCTGAGTGAAAAATTATAATTTTGATGTATAACTTAGTTGCACTTAGTTAGTTGGTTTTCACTACCAACGTGAGATAACCTTATCATGATCATTAGTGTACTCTTACAGCGCGATATATTTGTTGTAACGTGGCAGTTATGTTATCCAAGGACTTTTTTAACAATAAACGCATATGGAAACATTGCAAATGTCGCAATTAATATCAATACGATAGACATTTTATCGACATACCTGAGAGTGTGTGTGGGCGTTGCTGACGTCGCAACAGTCATCTCACAATGGTGTAAACATTGTATTCGAAGAAGAGAAAGGAGGGAGAAGAAAGACAAAAGAATTGCATTTACCGAGAATTTTTATTTGCTTCCGGAATCTCCATTAAGTAGGTAGGTAATATTCAATTGCTGCGTGTTGGACTCTTTTTTAATCTTCTACAGACTCTGCCTCTGTTTCTAGGTTATGATTGACAGCTGTGTCCATATACCGCTGTCATTGTCAATTAGATTAGGCTTCGATTGACACTTTGCTACTGGGCTGCAGTGGACCAGCGACCAGTACTATGCAAAGTGTCGTGGCAGCAACGCCATACGTCGATAATTCGTCGAGGGATCGCACAACGAGATCTCCATGTGTTGGTCGATGTAGCTAATTAATATAATTGTGATCTCAATTATTTATTTAAATCCAGTTGCATTTTACACACTTGTCGGATGTTACGACAAGAGTGCAGACAAGAGACAGAGATTATTCGATCTTGTCTATGCAAAGAGTACAAGTCTCGTGACCAAAGAGTACAAGAGTGCAGAGTACCTTACTTCGTTGCTCGATGATTTGAGATCTGATATTCGCCTGACGAATACTGAATATCGCTTCAATACTCGAGGAAAGTGTCAAACATGAACGGACCGACGAGGGATCTGCCGTGGGGCCTGCAATGTGCAAGGTGCATGTGCAATGGCAGCTGCGAGCATCGTCGTGTCAATTGGATGGCGTGGCATCAAGGTGGCATACTGGTGCTCACCTATCTGGCATACACTTGTTACCACTTGACTCGAAAACCGATATCCGTGGTGAAGAACGTCCTGAGTTTCAATTGCAGTGGTATGCCTGTACCTGCTGATATTATAGTGAATGATAGTAACCGAGACACTTGGTGTGACTGGGCTCCGTTTGGTAAGAAAACAAAGCGATGAGTATAAAATAATACAGAAAAAATGGAGGCTTGTATTAAAGTGTGCAAATAATCTGGTATTTCTACAGACACGAAGGATGCGCCGGCGTTGCTTGGCATGTTGGATTCTGCATTCCTGTTCGCATATGCGGTGGCTATGTTTCTCAGGTGGATACCTTGACCACGTCATTCTTATACCACTATGGAGTTTTATCTATAATCGTCTACTCTTTTTTTTTTCTCATAGTGGACTCATAGCGGAGAGAGTAAATCTACGATACTTCCTTTCCATTGGTATGCTTGCGTCAGGCATATCGTGCTATCTGTTCGGAATTGCAAAACCGTACAATATTCATAATCTATGGTATTTCGTTTTCGTGCAGGTAAATATCGTTACGTTATAAAACATACTAATGCAGATGTTTTTCACATTTCTTTTCTTCTTTTTCCATGTATAGGCGCTAGGCGGAATCTTTCAAACTTCCGGATGGCCAGGCGTAGTAACTGTTGTGGGAAATTGGTTTGGAAAGGGCAAGCGTGGCTTGATCTTCGGAGTGTGGAACTCTCATACATCCTTAGGAAATATACTAGGCAGTTTGATCGCGGCGGCGTACGTCGAGTCCGATTGGAGCCTGAGTTTCATTGTGCCTGGAGTGATAATGGGAGTGGTGGGATTCGTCATCTTCCTGTTTTTAATACCGAATCCGCTCGACATAGGATACAGCCCGCCCGCTTCCCTCGGATATCGGAAAATTGATGTAATGAATAGCTCGGACGATGACTCGACTGACGTAGGTTACGAATCTCGTAGTACCGCCGAAGTAAGTTGCCGATAATCGTTATGAATATTCCTACGCTATTTCATTCAGCAAATATTAGTATTAACATGGTAGATGTTTTTTTTTCATTTAAATAATTGTAAAATTTTGTAGCATAACACTATTCAATTAATGCACGTAATAGCATGTTTGTAATTAAATTGTAAGCATGTTTTCTATGATTACAGTTTTGTTTCTTTCTTTAGTTTTCCTAGGTTCCTTTGTTTTTAATAATGCAAGCATCAAGAAATAAATTATTATTTTTAGTAGAATTATAGTTTGCACTTCCGTAATACATAAGCATCTACTGTACCTAGCGTACTCTACCTGTCATCTATCGCTGCGTCTACCGTGAACAACTTGCTGCTGACGTAAGTGCATGCCACTTCCATATAATTAACGCTTTATTTTATTTTGCTTTCAAATGTAACATGAATTATGTGTTACTACAACGAAAGTTTGCAATGCATGTGCTTTATATATATATATATATATATATATATATATAGATAGATATTTAATTTATTGGTAATTCTTAAAC
>VBVR01004908.1:0-13317 GCA_011638315.1 Tetramorium parvispinum | reverse complement strand
GTTTATTAACTATCGAGCGAAAGGGATAGTTTCCTGCACATTTTACAAGTGTGTTAAAACGATCTGTAGTATGTTTTTATTGAAATATTTCTTTAAAGTGACAAGAAAATTTTTCATTTTGTCCAGCTTGTTGTTTTCGGTGTGTAAAAATTACAAAAATAATAGGAACGTAAAAATCATATAGTTCGTTCAAAAGTAGAGATTTTAAGTTTTAAAATGCGTTTTTTTTTTATTTGCATTCCGATAACTTTTAACAAAGTTACAACTATTTGAAATTTGCCTATTTTTTGAGTAAGTTTCGGGTGTCCCCTTAATTTTCTTGAGGAGTGTGTATATATATATACATATAACATGTTGTATGAAAAATTACGTGCTTAGTTTTACACTACAGGTATTATATTAGCGCTGAATTGAATAAGTTTAAAAAGCACATTGATGAATTCACATATGATCAAAGAGAGAAAGAGATACAGGATGTGATGAAAAATGCATGGGAGCATAAGAAATCACTCATAATGAATATTGATAAGTTAAAAAAGGCAGATGGTTATGACGAATGGCGGGAAAAGGAAGCAAAAGATTTATCCAATCTTGTTCAAAAACGATTTAGGTAATGTAGCTTGCAGCATATGGTTATAATATTATTTTCAACTATTTAATATATCAAAATTATTTTAGTCTTACTAATCTAATCTAACCATCTTAAATTTTTTAAATTGTACTTTAAAGGTATCTACAAAATCCTGCCGATTGTAATAAGGCAAAGAAGTTGATATGTAGCTTAAATAAAGGTTGTGGTTTCGGCTGTCAGGTAAAGTATTCAAGTTAATTAAATTAATACGTCAAGAGTCATTAAATGGTTTCATTGAATGAAATTAAATAGGTGTGTACGCACACTTTCTCTGCAGATTCATCACATCACGTATTGCTTCTTAGTGGCTTATGGTACTGAAAGAACATTGATAATGAAATCTAAAGGGTGGCGATATCACAAAGATGGCTGGGAGTCTGTTTTTAAACCCCTCAGCGATACTTGTGTATCTACAACCGGTACTTCACATTCTAATTGGCCTGGAGATCCCTCTAAACAAGTAATATCTCTGCCAATTGTAGACAACGTTTATCCTAAGCCAAGATTCCAGCCGCCCAGCGTACCTGCGGATTTGGCGCCGAGGTTAGAGAAAATTCACGGTCATCCTTTAGTTTGGTGGGTAGGACAAGTGTTAAAATACTTGATGCGACCTCAGGACCACGTGGAGAGAACGTTGGAAAAGGCAAAAGAAAGGCTTGGTTTTAAGAAACCTATCGTCGGTGTCCATGTGCGTAGAACCGACAAAGTGGGTACCGAGGCAGCTTATCATGACATAGATGAATACATGATTAAAGTGGAGCAATATTTTGATCAACTTGATACGAAACCGGATGTGAAGAGAGTCTTTTTAGCCAGCGACGATCCGAAAGTTATAACAACAGCTAGGAAACGTTATCCGAATTACGAGATAATAGGTGATCCAGAAATCGCCGAGACAGCGTCTGTAGCGAAACGATATTCGGATACGTCATTGCAGGGAATAATTATCGATATCCATCTCCTATCGCAATGCGATTATTTGGTATGCACGTTCAGTTCTCAAGTATGTCGCGTCGCATACGAGTTGATGCAAACCTTTTACACGGACGCGTATGATAGATTTACATCCCTCGACGATATATATTATTACGGGGGACAAAATCCACATCCCCACGTAGCTATTTTGGATCATAAACCAAGGAAGAATGGGGAGTTGGAACTAAAAGCCGGTGACTTGATTGACGTCTTTGGTAATCATTGGGATGGTTTCTCCAAGGGCTACAATACAAGAACTAGCATGACAGGATTATTTCCCAGTTTTAAAGTTAAAAATCCTGTTGATGCTGTAGATTTTCCCAAATATTCAAATATTCCTCTGTTAGAAAATAAGGACGATTAAATCAGAATGGCCGAGCCAAATCATTTTCTGACAAAGTGCAGTTTCGAGTGAATCGTTACGGCCCATCTACGATGAATCGTAGTCGTAAGATCGTCGACAGCAAATCTCGACCAACGACAGTCAAGAATATGTAAGAAAACTTGATTGTGGTTGGTCGATTTACGATCTTACGACTACGACTCATTGTAGACGAGGCTTTATTCTTCGAATTCTTCAGATATTAGCATAGATGACATGCCACGATGTATATATATTTTGCTACTTGTAAATTGTAAAACGATGTTGATGCTTGTGTAAATTGTCACGAATGTCCACGATTTGTCAAATAAGAGATTGTATCTGTCTTGTATATGATTACGTTTGATTTTCAAAAGATTTAAGGTTCGACAGGAGTGACGGCCAAACTGAAATCGACTCCTCCTAGCTCCAGTTAATCCAATCGCCGATTAATTCCGTTAGGACCAGCGTAGCCATTGGCCAATTTCACTGCATAAGCAGTTTTCGTATGTAGCCTAAAATAAGTCGTAATCCTTCGTGAAATATTTTTTTATATATTCTTTATATAATTACGCAAGGTCCTACAGAGCCGGATTTTATACTTTGGCTATTAAAAATTTATAATAAATGAAATACGGCGTCGCGGTCAACTGGACTTGCACTGTTGCGAACTGCACGTTCTCCACATTTGTTAAAAATTTTTATTTAGACCTTTTTTCCGAAAAATCGCTCTGTAGGCCCCTGCGGACAATCCTGATTACGAATATCATAGTTTTATTAACATCAGCTCTGTATTTTGGCTGTAATATGAAAATTACGAATCCATTGTTCACGACCACCCGACAGAGGTAGCCACCGTCTCTCCTGTCGATCCTTAAGGGAGGTTTCTACCTTGTTGGGTCAAAAAAATGCCTTTTTTTACGAACTTTTTTTTAGATAACTATTGAATATAGCAAGTTGAAATTATGTGTGCTGCTTAAGTAGCTTTTATTAAACAAGTACAAATTTTTTCAATGAGCCACATGCGAAGGAGGGAAGGGGGGGGGACACGATGACGGCGGCACGCTGGCGATGAGGCGTCCGGCTTACGGAAGTACTGCTGCCGGAACAAGTGACATGAAACAAAAAATGAAACATATTCTTACACTATATAACACTGAGCATGGCATGAACTAGAATCAAGAAGAAAAAAATAAAAAATGACAAAATGGCGAGACATTGACTACGTTTACACGGCACGTTAATCGGGTTTTATAACATTCGTAGTTGTCAGATAGACCAATCATAACCTTTTTTCAGAAGAATGGGGTAGCTGTGATTGGTCTGTCTGACAACTACGGATTTATTAAACCCGATTAACGGTGCCGTGTAAACGTAGTCATTGAAATTTAGGTGTCGATTTTTTCAAGTTTTTTTTGCAAATAATCGTTTATAAAAAAAAACTTTTCAGTATTTTTTAATGATCGTAGTTCATGCTATAGACACACGTGTTGTAAACGTGTTTGCAAAATTAGTGGAATAGCCCTTTCTCTCTCCCTTCTAGGGTCTCTATGGTCTAGTTTCCATCGAGAGCGCGCATCATCAATCTGGTTTCAATCCCCGAGTATGAAACGCAATTGTAATCGGTGGAAACGGGAAATAAATTCTTCTGAAATAAAAATCTAATTCACTCTTACTTCATTTCCGGTGGAAACAGTTACTTAAATTTGTTTCATATGCATAAACCAGAGATTGATGAGCTCGGTGGAAACTAGACCTATGTCATGCGCGCGCGCGCGCGCTCTGCCTTCTTTTTCTACACCGAGTTTCTTCACTTAGGAGTGATGCTCCGCGGCTTTGCCTCTACTTGTCATTTTTGGTCATTTTCTCTCTACCGCCATCTACCGCGTTCTCTCTCGAGTTCTCTCGTTTGCTCCAGTTTGCTCTCGTACGGATCGATTTTCAAGTTCTTTTACAAGTTTCAATTTTCTGATTGTATTGTTGATATTCTTGTTCTGGAAAGAGCTTAAGACTACGATTTTGGCTGTATTGAGTCTTGTCGAAAGCCAAGAACCAACAATTTAAAGGAGGCCGTGTCACATCTTCACATTCGGTGGTAGATTTTAAGTGACGTATGTTGTACACGCGGAGGATATATCTGCGCATGCGTTTCATCATCTAAGTGACGTGGCTCGAGTGTTTGAGAAAGCATTATTACTTTTTCCACAGAAATTTATACAACTTTCTTAGCATTCTAAGGAGATTAGTGAAGAGAATAGTGATTGAATTTACATATTTTTTTTTTGTATAAATACATAATCGTAAGTGTTTACTAATTTTTCATTAACCTATAATATTATTTTTTTAGAAAGTTTTCCAAAATTTAGAAAATAGTTTCCTAAAATTACAAATTATTATATATCTCTATATTAAATAGTGAATTAGATGGAAAAAAGAATAGTTAATACTTGTATTAAAAAGTAAACTGTTTTGGCTTTTATAGTATTATGACGACATATGAAGATTTTATTCAACAAAACGAAGATCGAGACGGTGTACGTCTCACATGGAATGTATGGCCCTCATCACGTATCGATGCTACCAGACTAGTTGTCCCTTTGGGTGCTTTATACCAACTGATTAAAGAACGAGCAGATCTTCCACCAATTCAATATGATCCAGTTTTATGTACAAGATCTACCTGCAGAGCTATCTTAAATCCATTATGTCAAGTGGACTATCGTGCAAAACTATGGGTCTGCAATTTTTGCTTTCAGAGAAATCCTGTAAGAAAACAGATTTGTTTTTCTTTTAACATAGTCTACATTATTAGTTATACACTAGGATTTAATATTAATTGCTTAATTGGAATATATATATGTTCAGACAGCTAAATCTAAAAAGGACAGATTCTGTAAAATATCTGCTATAAATTTTGTCGACAGGCTGTAAATTTGATACTGGATTTGATATACAATGTAGAATGCTGAAGAAATATAACAAAACTTGTCGATAAAATATGAAGACAACGTGACAGTAAAAATCAAGCAGTATGACAAGTTTTCACATATCTATTACACAAATTGATACATATTTATGATATTTAGACTAAATTTTACATTTGGTTTGATTTCTACTATCAATCTGCTGTCATATTATGTTAGCAGTCTCTTTTAGCGAAGCATAGCTTTACGTATCAATTTCCTTTAGAAATTTATTGTTACAATTGGTTGGCATACTATAAACAGCTTACTGGATATATATATATATATATATGTAAATCAAGCATTTATTATTTATCACCAGTATGAATGACATAAACTTTACAGACATTTAACCTTTCTTTGTTAAAGTTAATTACTGACTAATCTTTTAATATAAACAACAAATGAACCTTATTACAATACTTCAACATTTAATTGAATTTTAAGGAATATTTATTACATATTATTACGTTTATTACATATTTATGTAATAATTTTCATAAAAAATAAGGTTTTTTTTTATACAATAACTTTGTTGTGTCAAATCTACTGTATATAGATCTACTTATTTTCTTTATTAAATTTAAATCTTTAAGGCTCTATTCCACCAATGCTATTTCGGCTTTAAGTGAAATGTGTGTCTTTATTTATTTAGAAAGAAAGCTGAAGATAGACACATCTTTAAGTTTCACTAAAGCCAAACTAAGTGCCACATGTCGATTTTAAGAAATTTTGAATATATATTCCAGTCTAGGTAAAAATAACAGATATACATTTTTTTTATATGTGCCCATACAGTCATTAAAGGGTGAAACATTTTCTTGAAAATTGGAACCCTCTTGAGACAGGCGAGAATTGAGAGAGAATTTCAAAAACCATGCTGTTTTAATTTGTTAATATGTTAAAAATATGTTATTTCGAAAAATGTTATTTTTAAAAAATCTGATGATGCACTGTTACAAAGTATATTAAAAGTTATAAAATTTTTATTTGAAACTTTTTTTATATCTTTTATTCGACGGTATTCGCTTATTAATATAAAAAGCGGTTTTTTTCAAGAGACTGCTTCATTCTCTTAACGGTCTTATGTGCATGTACAAAAATGTGTCTCTTATTATGACCTAGATTACAACATATTCAAAACTTATTAATATCGGCGTGTAATATTTGAGTAGTGTTACTTGTTAGATTAATTATTATTATTTATAAAAATATTTGAAAGAACTATGATAGTTATTATGGTTTAATTACATCAAGGTAATAAATTACATCAAGAAATGTAGGATTTTATAATAAGCTTATTATAAAGGAAAAATTATTCCTATTTCCATTCTTAGAAAGGAAATTTGCCCAATTACGCAGTCAAATGAGTGGACGCGTATTGAATATTTCTTATAATGAGGAGAAAATATTTTTGTTATATACAGAGTGTTTTTTAATGTCCACTAATTACACACATGGCGTTATTGCTTATCAGAAATTGAGTTGAAAAGTCTCGAACCGTTTTTTTTTCTATAATGTTTAATAAAGTAGTAATTGCTGTATAAAGTTAATCCAATCAGTATTAATCTTTAGATAAAGACATATGTCGTTGAGCCGCGCTCATAGTAGTGTACATGGTGGAAAACATATTTAGCAACAAAGCGTTCACATACACTATCAGGTGCGTAGTTTACTCATACGGCTATCTAAAAAATTATTCTGATTGCATTACTTTTATTCAATAATTACTGTTTTATTAAGCATTATAGGAAAAATTGGTTCAGGATTTTCAACTTAATTTTTAAAGGAGTAATACTACTGTAATATGCGCGGTCTTTTAGAAACACTCTTTATAATCTTAAGTATATTTACACATGTATCTAAAATTACAGAATGTTTATATACTTTTTTAGTTTCCACCACAGTATGCGGCAATTTCAGAGCAACATCAGCCTGCAGAACTCATTCCAATGTTCTCAACAATTGAGTATATAATAATGGTAGGTAATAAATTATAAATAGAATAGAAACAAAAGTTTTTATTTCTCTCTTCAAAAAATATGAAAATATGAGAATATTCATTGCACATGCGTGCGTATGCGTGCGCGTATGTAAGAACAGAATTATATATTAAATTAAATGTTATGGAACTCATATATTATGTTTAGCGTGCCCAATGTTTACCACCTATATTTCTACTTGTTGTGGATACTTGTCTGGATGATGAAGAATTAGGAGCACTCAAAGATTCGTTACAAATGTCATTATCTCTGCTTCCACCTAACGCTCTTATTGGTCTTATTACGTTTGGTAGAATGGTACAAGTTCATGAATTAGGATGTGATGGTTGTAGTAAAAGTTATGTATTCCGTGGTACAAAGGATCTTCAACCAAAACAAGTTCAAGATATGTTAGGTAATAGCTAAGTTTTAAATTATTTATCCTCAATTATTGATACATACAATTTAATATTAATTATTATTTATTATTTATATTAACAGGTATTGGTAGACCAATTCCAGGACAAAATTCAAATCAACCAAGAGGACCTGGTATACAGCAATTACCACCTGCTAATCGTTTCTTACAACCAGTACACAAATGTGATATGAGTTTAACAGATCTTTTGGGAGAATTACAACGTGATCCTTGGCCTGTTGGACCAGGAAAGCGTCCATTACGATCTACAGGTGTGGCATTAGCAGTCGCCACAGGTCTTTTAGAAGCTAGTTATGCAAATACTGGAGCTAGGTAATTATATTATAATAAATATTGCCTTTCTTTATTGTTATTAAGATTATAATTGATTCTATCAGAATTAATGTATTTAAGGATTATGTTATTTGTCGGTGGGCCATGTTCTCAAGGACCTGGGCAAGTGGTAACTGATGAGTTGCGACAACCGATTAGATCGCATCATGATATTCAAAAGGATAACGCTAAGCATATGAAAAAAGCAACCAAGCACTATGACGCACTTGCATCACGTGCTGCAACTAATGGTCATATAATAGATATTTATTCTTGTGCCCTCGATCAAACTGGTTTATTAGAAATGCGTCAATGTTGTAATTCTACTGGTGGTCATATGGTGATGGGAGATTCGTTTAATTCTTCTTTATTCAAACAAACTTTTCAACGGGTATTTGCTAAAGATGCTAAGGGCGACTTGAAAATGGCATTTAACGCTACTTTAGAAGTAAAAACATCTCGGGAGATTAAAGTTTCTGGAGCAATTGGACCTTGCGTATCATTAGGAGTGAAAGGATGTAGTGTTGGAGAACAAGAAGTAGGTTTAGGTGGTACTTGTCAATGGAAATTTTGTTCACTGACGCCATCTACGACAACAGCATTATTTTTTGAAGTTGTAAATCAACATACAGCTCCGATTCCCCAAGGTGGAAGAGGTTGTATTCAATTTATTACTCAATATCAACATAGCAGTGGGCAAAGAAGAATTAGGGTTACTACTATTGCAAGGAAGTAAATATTTTTTTCTATTTTTTTAAATATTTATTACAAGTTTATAAGAAGAATTTATAAATTTTTAACGTCTCTCAAAATTCTTTAATTATAGTTGGGCTGATGCTTCATCATCACTACATCATATAAGTGCTGGATTTGATCAAGAAGCAGCAGCTGTTCTTATGTCACGTTTAGCTGTATTCAGAGCAGAAAGTGATGATGGTCCGGATGTTTTAAGATGGGTGGATCGTATGCTAATTAGACTTGTTAGTAATTTTCCTTAATCAAATTGCATAAGATCATGCAAAGTAATAATGTACAAATGACATAATTTTACATTTTTATATTCTTTATATATATTTTTTAAGATATGAAATCTTATTTTTTCAGTGTCAAAAGTTTGGAGAATATGCAAAAGATGATCCAAATAGCTTTAGATTGGCACAAAACTTTTCTATGTATCCACAATTTATGTATCACTTGCGCAGATCCCAATTTTTGCAAGTATTTAATAATTCACCAGATGAAACCAGCTTTTATAGGTAAACTTATTTCTTATTTTCATAAAATACATATGGTTCCTTACTTTATACATATGTGTGCGTGCGTGCGTGCGTGTGCGCGCGTGTGTGATATTCATATAAGGAATTGATATAATGCATACGATATTGATATTTAAAATTTTATCGATTTTAATGATTGTTTTTATATTGGCAAACGTACATATACATACATGCATGCATATGCTATATGGCTTTTATATATATATATATTTTTTTTTGTAAGCTAGTGCTGTGTTCTGATATTTACTGTGTACTACTAAATTTATAGTACTTGTTATACATATACACTATAAATTTTCAGTATTGGTAATGAATAACGCATCTTTCATATACATATATATGTACGTTGTAGACAAATAGATTATTATAGGAAAATAGCTTTTGACTATGTTTTGAAAGGCATTGAAAAGGCATTCGATTATGTGTATCTTTATTTTTCAATATATAAGAACGCACAGTTTATCTATGTATCTATAATGTTTATATATTCTTTGATATTCTTCAGGCATATGCTTATGCGTGAAAATGTAGCAGATTCTTTGGTCATGGTCCAACCAGTTTTATACAGTTATGGATTTAATGGTCCACCAGAGGCTGTATTGTTAGATACTTCATCTATTCAACCTGATAGAATTCTGTTGATGGATACGTTTTTCCAGATACTTATATTTCACGGAGAGGTAAATGAAATAAATTTCAAAATAAAAACAAAATAAGACTTATAGAGAATAACAATATATATAAAATGCAGGAATATACAATTTTTCAAAATTTATCTTGCTGTATATCTTGATATATAGTTTTATACAAGTTTTAAAATTTATATTTTACAGACTATTGCTCAGTGGCGACAATTGAAATATCAAAATTTACCAGAATACGAAAATTTCCGGCAATTACTAGCAGCACCTGTTGACGATGCTGCTGATACATTAGCTGTTAGATTTCCTGCACCTCGTTATATTGATACGGAACAAGGTGGTTCCCAAGCTAGATTTCTATTAAGTAAAGTCAACCCAAGTCAGACACACAATAATATGTACGCTTATGGTGCGGTAAGTAAACATATGTGTTTAATATTTTGACCATATAAAGCATAAAAAGCATAAATGATGAAAAAAATAATGATAGATATTTACATCTATTTTCGTTATTTATGTTACCATTTATGAATGTAACAAACATGTTTTGATTAAACAGAATTTTATGATAGATATTCTTTATATAATTCCGAAATTTTATTGAAAAATTGATTAGGTTCTTTCCATCTGTTCATTTAATAAGATAAAAATATAAAATTTGTGTTGTAACTATTTTTTTTTAAGATTTCCAATTGTCCTTCATTGTAGTTAGGAGAAAACTCAATATTATATATTTAGAAATTGCAAATAAATCTGATATCTATATTTTTACATAAAAAAATCTTTATTTTAAATTGGTTAAAGAATCTGTAATAGATTACCGTACAATAATCTATATAAATGTTTATGTAAAAGTTACATACTATGTGTGTAACTAATATTGTTTTTTGTGTTACCGTGATCCTGTGAACTAGGGGATGCCGATACCTAATGGGGTGTGTTATTTTATTTATTTTTTTTTTCTATTTGCTTAGTCTCTTTGGTGATCGGGTTTTTTATTAACTATATTGATTGATAACAGATATTTATTAATTATATTAATATTCACGCAAAATACAATTTTTTGACTTATATATTAAATATATTTAATATACAGGGTGTCCGGAAAATCGCCCGCAGTATTTCGGGAAGTAATTCGGGAAACTCAAAAAGAAGGAAAAAAGGTACATAAACATAGGTCCGGAAATAAGTCGTTTTCGAATTATAGGCCGATATTCATAGTCAATTTTTATTTTATTTAAGATCATCTTAAATACAGTCTTATGTACTTATAAATCAATCACAGAGCCATATTAGCATATCAAGACATTATTACTTAAGACGGTCTTGAAATAAGAACCGACTATGAGTACCGGCCATAGCCACTTTTATGTTAAAAATATATGTATATGTATACAAATATTTTTAACATGAAAGTGGCTATAACTTAGAAATGACTTATTTCCTATGTTTATATAGCTTTTTTCCTTCTCTTTGAGTCCTGAATCACTTCCCGAAATATTGCGGGCGATTTTCCGGACACCCTGTATAATAGTATACAAAATATATTTTACAATTTAATTTATTATTTACATTAATCTTTATTTTTTATATGATTTTATTTTCTAAAAATGTAAAAAGAAATATTTAAGCATTTTTCATAGCACATGGTTTTCTAATTTATAGCTATACTTTTTTCTTTATATATACAGGTATCTCAAACACTATTGCACAAATTATTAATAACAAATTTTTAGAGGTTCTTTGAATATGTAAATCTTCTTTGAATTCTAATATAAAATATTGAGATTGCAATAGTTTTAAAATAAAAGCATTTAGAATTAGTCCAATCGTTCAAAGTTTGCACGCTCAATATTGGTATATTACATTATACTCTCGGTATTTATTTATTATCAGCTTTTAATTATTCACAACTATCTAAAATAGTTTTAAAACTACTATAATATAAGCAGTCTCATTTATTTAATTATGCTGTTATGAAAATAAAAATAAAATAGCATAAAAATAATACAGAACATTGATATTATAACGCGATGCAAAGACGAAAGTTTAAGTAATCTGATTTGCTAATTTTGCAAATTCTTTCCATTTAACAACTATTTTAATTGTGCTGTCTTATAATTAATATATAAAGATTATTATCTTTATGAAAACCTCAAGACTTCAGCATTATTATAATTGGCGCGGTAGATCTGAAACATCTTTAATTTATATTTTTAAGGTTTTATTTTTATATAATGGATATTTCAGATCTGCCACACTTGTTAATGGCAGATTCCTGAAACTATTTAGAGACAAAAATTTGAACCAAAATGTTGAGATCACATGTAGTTTTTAAATGAAAAGCATTTAAGTATGGCTATTAGATTTGTTCAAAATTTGTGCGTTCATGTCTGTTGTATGGTATAAAGTTGTCCTTGGATATTAATGTTTAAATATAAATTTAATTTTGTGCGAATTTTTTTTTAAAATTTATTTATTATTATTATTTTTTTTAACTTTCTTATTTAATTAAGTTACTGTGTATGGTAATATTAATAGCAGTACAAATATTTTATTGAATATTGATTTTATTATGCATCGAACTGTCAAAGGACCACGCACACAAACAATGGAAATCTGGGTATCCGTTAAATTTCTTCAAATATTGGGATTCTCTAGTTTTATGATCCCACGATCAAAAGTTTTTATGGACTCGAGGACCTCCAGGAGATTATGTTAAAGAGTTATAGGGTATCGGACGGAAAATTAGTCGAGTATATACGTTTTTAACATTGGAATGTCTCGAATCCAAAGGAATTTATGATAAGAACTTATAAAGCAAGACTTTTTGAATTTTGAGAGAATTATCTCTGATAGACTGACCCAATTTTGACTATTATGTCTCACTTAGGCCCTAAGTAAGGGGCGAGTCAAGTTTGGTAGATGGAAACCTGAATTATCGCAAAATGAGAATCTGTGGCTCGAAATATATTATCCTCTCAAAATTCAAAAAGTCTTGCTTTATAAGTTCAGTATCATAAATTTCTTTGGATTCGAGACATTTCAGTGTTAAAAATATATATACTCGAAGTATACTATAAGGGCATCTTCACTATGCAGCGGACTATGAATGCGCAATCATTAGACAAATAATGTTGTACAATCCGACTGGACATTTTTAAATGGTTCCTATTTAGAGACTGTTGTAGTCACAACATTTTTATTTAAGATTTCTGTTTTTAAATGATTTCAGGAATTTGGTATTAGCAGATCGTACGATAGGTTTAGGACATTGCGTATATATAAAGAAATAATTTGTTTTAATAATATCAATGAGCTAATTACATTAAAAGACTTTAACAAATTTAGAATATTTAAGTTTTTAGTTACATTGAAGTTATTATTTGTTAAATAATTTCAATATTTATTAAAACTAGTGGTGGCGGGACGCGCGTTTCGCGCGTGCTATTTTTCATTATTATCACAATTTAACCCTTTGTATACGCACTTATTTTTTTCAACCTTCGCATACACACTGGGTGGTTGCAACCAATGGCAATTTTCTATATCTATTTTATAACGAATAAAAACAATAAAAAATAATATTGTATTTCCATAATTTAATAACTAATAATTATTTGGTTTGTTTCATTTAGGAGAGTGGTGCCCCTGTACTGACGGATGATGTCAGTTTACAAGTATTTATGGAACATTTGAAGAAATTAGCTGTATCGTCTACAGCATAAATTAATAC
>VBVR01004907.1:0-13352 GCA_011638315.1 Tetramorium parvispinum | reverse complement strand
GTGTTTATATTAAGTAAATAAATCGTTGGCACTATGTAAATAAATATTTTTTTGGATCTAAATATATTTTTTTTTTCAGTGTGTATATATCCTTCTCGTCATATATTCGAGTCAAGAAAATGTATGTGCTCTCATATCAATATTCTGATATTCTCAAGTCATCATTTGCGAGCAATCGAAACGTTAAATTTGCTTAACGCGCCGATCTCGTGCGATCGTATTTTCGTGCAATAACACGCGTTGTTTCGTCTCGTTTTCGAAAACTGAACGAATCCGTAGAATCGGGGGCACGGGGTTGTAATAATGGAGGCAACGACCGAGTCGTACCTTCGTAGTCCCGATTTTTCCATCGACAATGGAATTTCCTGGATGACTGACGGCTCGGTCGCCAACCGATTCGCGGAGCGATCATCCGTGAACTCCCCCGCTCCTTTGCATTCCACAGTAACAACAGGGTTCGCAGATGCACGATTCCTTCGTGTGCGCGTGTATTACGAAGGGAAGCGGGCAGGCGTACGGAAGATAAGAACAATATATTTCAGAATATCCAGTCTTTGATGTACAAAGATTGATCTGCCGCGTTTTCTACGACCTTTGTCCCTTCCTACATCAGTTCGCGAATTCCAGTGAGATATTAATCCTGTATCTTCCAAACTGCTCAGGGCTACGATCCAATTGCAGACTGACGATGTTTATGTAATCCCGTGTTCTTTCAATTTTATCACATTTTTTGCATGAAAAATTAAATTTTTTCTCATGCTACTCTCATTATCTTGCATTTTTTCACACTTTTTGTATAAAATATTAATTTTCATAATGCTTTTAATGTAAATCATGTAAAAACCATAATGCTTTTAATGTAAATCATGTAAAAGTTATAATTAAAAATAATATTGATAAATAACGTTATTATTATTATTATTATATGTACGTGTAATTAATAAATTATATTAAGTAAATATAAATAATATTAATACGATATAAAATTTTTTCTGCTTTTGTTGCATAATAGCTTATATATGAGCTTCAACACATGAATAACATCATCAGTCTTGAATCCACATATAAATGAATAGAATTTGATATTTAAATATTTGTAAAAAAGATATTTGAAAAACTTTTTTATTCAAAAGCATTTGAATGAAAGCATATTTATTTTGTAACTACCTATTTAATGTAAAATAGAAATTTTAATCTCTTCTTTCTCAATAATTGAAAAAGTTAAAAGCGTTATTAAAATTTTGGCAAGATTACCAAGAAAATATTACCTAAATTATATTTTTTAATCATCTTTTCAATAGTTTATATTTAAACGTCATGATGAAAATTATATAAAAGAGAGAACATATTTATATATTATATTCATAATTGCTATATAGCAATGCACAAATTTTTGAATCACTATTGCAAATAAAATCGTATTTTTTTCTTAAGGCACTTTCATTTCTCTTTTTAAAAGTATTCTACTTTAGGAAATCTTGAGCAATTCGAAAAGATTAAAGATCTCTAATAATCGCACAAGAGTCATTGTAAATCGAAAGGTCGCTCACACAAGGGCATACATGCAAGTTCTATTACGTAATCGCATAATTTCCTAACCGCGTTAGTGCATCACGTTGCAAGTCTACCGCACAGAAGACAGCGTACGGATCTGTTCGCTTCAGTAGCTTATGCACGTAACGTGCAGCAATCGAAGGGTTAAATGTAATTTACCTTCGACGGGAACCTAGAGGAAACTTCATGGTACATTCACGCAGCTTCAGCCATGTGATGTGTCGCGGATAATGCACAGATGCACAGTGGTTCTCAAAATATAGAGATAAGAGTCGCGCGAAGGCGATTACAGTAATACCCTGTCGAGAAAATCGTTCCATCTTCGCTCGCAAATCTCTTGAAATTTTAATCGGTATACCCTAAAATAGAATACCCAAAAAACGGTCACGAGGCGCGACCTGATAAATGTTTCATCTCATATGTTTTATGAATATGCACGTGCATACAACTCCCACTATATTATTGATGAAGGAAGCGCGTAATTAAGCCCACCATCATGGAAAACTCAAGTTGCTCTGTTAGTAATTGGATATTAATTATTATCTCGGAACTCCTTAGCTTCACCATTGTATAGCTTGTAAGTGAGTCTACTTAATACTTACAAGGTTATACTTGGCTACATCCGTAACCTGATCAATTAGATAAATTTACTGTTTATAGTATATACTGATAGATGAAGAGAGAAATATTGGCAAGTATAATTTACGTAAATTAAAGTAAGTTTAGTACTAACGAAAAATTAAATTTATTAAAGACGGCACAGAATATTTATATATATTATGGTTTATGAAAAAGACAATGTTTTAATTATGTTGATTCAATTAATTGATCAATGATATTAAATTTGTACTATATTTCAATTGAATAATTTTCCCGGAAATTTTACAAATACCGTTTTCTCATTGATAACGTCTATGTCGCAGTATACCGATATATTTCTATAAATACTGCATACACCGCAATATTGCCACAATTCCTAGTGCAACTCTTTTCGAATACCAATAAAAAATTCGTTAACAGTTTTTTTTTGGTAGAAATTTCAATAAAAAAAACAAAAAGGGTATTTTTTTTCCCATAGATATCTCAGTGTGTTATTTTACATGTATTATACGAGTGTGTAAAAATACAACCAAAAAGTCATAGTATATGAAAAAGGGAACTGTAAGTGACAAAAATGAAAACTTCAACTGAAAACGATATTTTGTGATAATATTTCAAACCTCTTTCCAGAAAAAATGCAATCTCGCGAACATTGAATTATCTTACTCTTTCTTTCTCTCCCTTTCCAGTTTTTAATTTCTCTAATCCGTCAAAGTATCTTTCATTGCGTATATGCGTTAGTACGATGAGAGTTCTATTCTCTCTTTAGCTGCATTCTTTATACCTTTTGCATTCAAAACAAAGCAAAGCATATGTTTGCGCAGGAAAAAGGAAAAAGGATAATGACAAATAGAAAGTTGAAAAAATAGATGCACGTATATAATATGCCATAATAAACATAATAATTAATTGTCTATGGTTTTCGTTTAAATTTGTAACGAATAATTCGTTATTCTTAATGTAATTTTTCTTTCTAGATATTAGCATACAATTAATAATCTTATCCTTTTTAATGAATGCATTATTTGATAAGTTAAACAGAATTTAATTTAAATTGAGTGTCGTCTGAAAGTAGACGAGGTCGCATTTTAGATAAAACCCACCCACTGGCGCCTCTATGTGCACAAAACGTGCACGTTGAACTACATAATCTCAGATTCCCGATGGGTAACATACTATGTCCATAATTCTGTTCTATGACAAATATGATACATATGTATGTATGTACATACGTGTATGATCAGAATAATGTTGACGCGAAAGTATATTTAATACATTTTTCAAGAGCCCTTCACCTTACTAAGAAAACTTTTTATCACTCACCGATCGATGCGCAACAGCGGAGTTATCTGTCACGTAGCTACGATGATTCTGTAACATACAATCATAAAATTTAAATTAAAATAGCATTCAAACTAATCAATGACTTGAAAGATAACTTTTCGGTAACTTGCATAGAATTTTTTAATTGTCTTGTAAATATATATCTATTAAAATAATTATACATATATTTTTTTTTATTTTTATAAAAATAAACTTTAATAAAGTTTTAAGTTAATTCTTTTTTATTAATTAATATTTCCAAATTATTAAAATGAGATATTTAATAAAAAAGAAATAATTAATTTTACAAGCAAGTAAGTAATAATACTTACCATAAAGTTGCTCCACCGGCGCATGATGCCTCTCCCAGGCCTCCTTTTTCGGCTCCATCCTGTGTTCGCCGCATTCTGAAAATGAAACGAGAGCGCTAAGAGTGGCGAAGGGGGGTTCGTTTCTCGCGCGGGCAACTTCGCTTGCCAAGCGCATCGCAAGCGACGCTACGTATTCCGTTCGCGCGATAGATCTCCGGTCGAATAGACTGTCATAATTTACGCTTTCGAACGAATGAACAATGTACGAGGACCGAATCATGCAAAGCTAAATGCTGTTATAAGGGATAAATGCAAGGTTAACATAAATCTGGCGTACCAATTCAATGACTCGCAACGTCGCTCGTTGCGGAGCCGATCCGTCCCGTGTATAACATACGCCACGATCCGCAAGTGAACGCAATTAAGACGGCGAAGGAGGTTCGTTTCTCGCGCGGGCATCTTCGCGCGCCAAGCGCACCGCAGCGACGCGCGTCCCGCCACGTATCCCGTTCGCGCGATAACCGAATAAGTGTCGCAAATTACGCTTTCGAACGAATGAGGGTCGAATCTGTAACATGCAATTAGTTAGATACTGTTGTAAAGGATAAATGCAAGATTAATATAAGTTTTGCGTACCAATTGAATGTCTCGCGATATCACTCGTTGCGGAGCGCCGATCCGCCCCGTGTACATACGTCACGATCCGCAAGTGAATTCAATTGAGATGGCGAAGAGGTTTCGTTTCTCGCGCGGGCAACTTCAGGCATCTAGCACGCCGCGCAGCGCTACGTAAGCTCGTTTGCGTGATAGATCCTTTGGCCTCATAAATGTCGCAAAATGCGCTGAAACTAATGAGCAATGTATGTACGAGGGCCGAATCTATATCATGCAATTAGTTAGATACTGTTATAAGGGATAAATGCAAGATTAATATAAGTTTCGCGTACCAATTGAATGTCTCGCGACATCGCTCATTGCGCAGCCGATCCGTCTCCTGTATTCCGCAATAGTGAATGCAATTAAGATGGCGAAGGGAAAGTTCGTTTCTCGCCCGGGCAACTTTGCGCGCCAAGCGCATCGCAGCGACGCGTGACACTACGCATCCCGTTCGCGCGATAGCCGAATGAGTGTCGCGCAAATTACGCTTTCGAACGAATGAGCAACGTACGAGGGTCGAATCTGTAACATGCAATTAGTTAAATACTGTTATAAAGGATAAATGCAGGGTTAATATAAGTTTCGCGTACCAATTGAATGACTCGTGACGTCACTCGTTGCGGAGCGCCGATCCGTTCCGTGTCCGTCGCGTTCTGAAAATGAAACGAGAGTGCGAAGAGTGGGCGAATCGGCTTCGATTCTCGCGCGGTCAACTTCACGCGGCACGCATACTATGCGTCCCGTTTTTTTATTAACCTCGCGTTCGTACATTTTCCGCATGTTTTGAGTAGAAATATTGTACGCTCGCTTTTTATGATCATTATTTTGCACTTTAACTAACAAATACGTGTGTATTAATCTAGATAGACATCCGTAATACCCGAAAATTCGTGATATTCGATAATATGATTGTCGTTTTTGCGATTGTCTAGGAGACATATTTGTCGACTAAGTATCGCGAGAAATATATACATATTTTTAAAAAAATCATGAATATCAAAGCGTCAAATCGATACTACGCGATAGATATCGCAGTAAATAAATGTACGATTAACACATTAATATGTACTGTATTTACTAATCAAGTGAGACGCGACGTCTCTCGTTCTTCTAATCCGTCCAGTGTGCACTGTGTGCGCCAATTCTACGAAAGCAGCCCAGTGAGAAATGATAATCGACTCGACATCGAATCGATATATCGATTCGACCAATCATTTCTCACTGGGAGGGAATCGATTGTGTATCAAACAATTTGATGAAAATTACAAAAGTGAGCAAATTCACTATATGTTAATCAATAAAATTATGAACATTCTAGTAAATTTGCTCACTTTTATAATTGTTACCAAGTTTTGTGATACACAATCGATCCATAGAACGTAAAATAGCAAAAGCGCCTCGTTTCCTGCGCGGTCAACTTTAGTTTAATTTACTTTTCATCTTTTTCTAATTCCTAGGGCTAAAAAAGATAGAAAGTAACCCATTCGACACAGAGCATCAGTGATATTACATCTGTGTTATAATTTCGCACTCAACAATATAAATGTAGCATAACGTTGATGTATTACATTTATATTGTTGAGTGCGAAATTATAACATAGATGTAATGTCCGTAGCAAAAATAACGTTAGAAACAGATAAAACATCCCAATTGACACACAGCATCAGTGACCGTACGTCTATGTTATAATTTCGCACTCAACAATATAAATGTAACGTAACGTTGATATATTACATTTACATTGTTGAGTGCGAAATTATAACAGATGTATAATGTCACTAATGCTCTGTGTCGACTGGGAAGTTAAACCGAGATTAAAGTTAATCTCGGTTTAACTTCCCAGTTTCGGCATTGGTAGAAATAGACGTAGATCGACTGCGTCACTATAGTTTAAAATGCAGCGCTAAAAATTATTAATGTTTCAAGTAATAATACGAGCATGAAATTTTCTATTCATTTCAATTAAATATTTTTTAAAATAATTATCCCGTTTTCCCAAAAAGATTTCCACAAAGAGTTTCATAAAGTTTCTAATTACTTCTTTTTTTCTAATTATTATTGTTAAATGGATTGGATAAAGTAAAATAAAATAAAATAAAATAAAACAAAACGAATAAACGGGTGAAAGTTATTAATTTCTGTAAGAAATAAAAAAAAATACCCATCGCAATTCAAACCGCCGAAGAGCTTCTTTAAAATGAGAGAATTTAGAAAGCATCGAACTCATAAATCGTTTTCTTAAATTTAACCTATAAAGTTATTTCATAAAGCGCTAAAAATATTTTGATAATGTAACAACTCGTGTTCTATAAATATATTTTGTTATGATTTTATTCATAACATTTATGTACAGGAGATCAAACAGAATTTGCCAGGTTAACAGTTCAGTTGACGATGGCCGCGAAGAAAGTGGGCAAGACCGCGTTGCGGTATTTTCTGGGTACATGCGTGCCTTCGTCAAAGCAGAACGCCGCGAAAGTGAGAGTACCACGATTGCAATTCGACGATTACATTCACATGGTTAATATACACATCAATTGGTATCATATTTATTATAATTATTAAATTATTCGAACAAAAGTTCCTAATTGAGGTTATGTTCTCTTGTTTGCACAACAGTACTTCAAAGAGCACGACCTCGTTTATGCCAATGATCCGAACAAGCTCTGCAAGACCGGCGATGTGATTCTGATAAAGATGTTACCAGAGAAATTAACGCGTCTAATCACACACGAGGTATGTATTATCTTACGCAGCAATGTTCAACTGCTATTGCGATGCCATTAGGAGAGGAAGATTAGATTCGAATCAGTGAACTTTGATAAATGACCATTGTATTTTTGCTAAATTCAAATCTGCGTAGGTTGTCAAGGTGATATATCCTCTAGGCGATATAGTAGATCCAGTCACAGGAAAGGAGATTGTCGCAAGTAGATATAGGTAAGTATACCGTTGAAAATTTCACAAGACTATACCTAGGAATATTTATGAATACATTTAAATCTTTGTTTTACATCTCATTGTAAAATTAGGGAGGATCTAGAGGAAGAGATCGAATTATATGGCAAAACGAACTCGACCTTTGATTACTGGAAAGCGCCACGAAGAGGGAAACAGGAAGGAATCCGAGATTTCACTCATAAGAAGATTTATCTAAAGTATTATGAAAATCCTGATGATCCACAACCGGACTCTGTTCCATCGATACACTAAAAGTAATATGAAACGCTACTTGTATTTAGAAACTTAATAAATTGTAAATATTCGATAGAAACATTGCAAATTGCATGTACTACAAGTTTTTATTTTCAAATTTTCTAATACATTCTGGGATTTCAATACAAAAGCTTATTTATGATCATCAACGTTTATGCAATAGCTCTAAAAATATTAGAAAATAAATTTCTCAGTATTTTCTAGTATTATATTTATATATATACATATACATAAAGTTCAAATCGGTTTTCGACATAGATTCTCTTGCCTGAGAAAATATCTCGCAAATATGTTCAATGGCACATGTGTTATTCACAGTGCTATACTATCCACAAATTACTCTTGAGGAATAATTATATTTATCTCTCACACAAGACTGATCATGCGCTTAAATATATGTGCAAAATTTGAAAATTCAAATACATGCTTTCGTAAATGATAGGTATTGATCACAATCACCCTGTGTAGTACTATTGTTCGACATTTTTTTTTAATTTGTATATGGTCTCGTTTCATATATTAACTATTTCAATCTACTCTTTTCAAATTTTTAATATTCTTATAGTATCTTGCTCCGATTTGATCAGAGTACACACAAATAACGTAACGTTTAATATTATCAATAACCCTGCTTCGGCTATCGAACTTGAAATTTATGAATAACGCAAAACATCCTGAGTCAATTATCCAATAGTCAAATACTAATGTTCAAATACAGGTCACTCGGAAAGGAATTCTCTTTCGAGTGCCGCACCCAACGCATTCCATTCTCTATCATCTTCGTTATCTTCTTCGAGATCATCCACGGAATCTTGAGAATTATCGCCTAAATCTAAGTCATCGGGTAAATCTTCGCCTCTCTTGAAACGTGTAACAAGATCTTCATCACTGTCGTTATTGTCATTGTCATCACTGTCACGATTGTCATCTTTATCCTTGGAAGAACCTGTATCAGAATTGCCATTGTAAACCTTTCTCTTTTTTCTTCTTGAAACATCCATTTCACATGATGTGTCTGTAATGTAAGAAAAATTATTTAATTTTGTAAGTATAAAATTACATCCGACAATTATATTTTTTGGTAAGTTAAAATATATTTTTAGATAATCTATAATTTATTTAAAAAATCAAGGCCATCAAGTAGCTCAATGTTAGAGTAATCGTCAAACAAATTTGGATTTATTCCCAGTCTTGACACTCTGTATATATAACATCAAGAATGGAATGAAAAAATATTCCATTCTAACAGAAGCAGTCTACGAAATATATAATTTAATCTCATGATGATAAATAAAGCGCGATACTGTATCTCATCCCTTAAAGGATTGAAATTTTCAAACAATAAGTAAATTTTAAAGGTACATTTGGTCCTCCAAGAAGCTTATAACTTTTGATTGAACTTTTTCTAATATTTTCTCTGTATTACAAAGTACATAAAATTAAAAAAAGAATTGTTACCGAAAGTGTTATCTCACAAATTATAAATCGTCTAAAGTATACTTTACCAATCAGAGAATCTTCAGAATCGAAACTTCGACGACGTCTCTTCGTACCACATTCTTCTGCATCATCCGCATCTTCCTCGTCTTCGAAAACCGCGTCTTCCATATCCTCGTCGACTTCCTTGTCCATAAATTCAATCTCTTCTTGAGTGAATGACATTAAGGGATTAATAGAGTTGGCAAAAGAGTTTGTACTGTCGCTTTCTACATCTTCAACGCGTTCCGGACTACTACAGTGTGGTGGTGGTACTCTTGATCCGCGAGCCTATGATACTTCATGTTTATTATTAATGCCGAGACAAAGTTTCTAATAATTATCGTAAAAATAATTGCTTAAATAAGTCATTTAAAATTACAACATTGACATTTATACCTGTGATGTGAGAGGAAACAGGCGTTCATCCACATGCTCCCAACGTTCTGCGCATGTCCACAGCCAATCCGAATTTACAATTTTAATGTTTGCGATTTTTCTAGCTGCATTTGCTTTCGCTGTACCCTTTCTAATAGCAACCAAATGCGTAGTTTTCTCTGTCAAGTCCTGCAAAATTCTGTTGTTATTTATAGAAATGTAATAAAATATTATAAATATAAGAAAAATACAAGTTCATTACTTGAGTCACTTCCGCTCCGAATGCTCTCGCGACTTTATATGCGCGGCTTTGGTGAAGTTTTTGATGAGTGGGTATCAAGCCACTGAAAGTTAAGCATAATCCCTTTAGAACTTGAGAGCGCACTCGTGGAATTATATCCCGTAAAGATTTTCGAGTATTCTCTTGATCTAATGTAGCATAAAATTCTGTATGAATTCTCCGAAGAATATCTTCCAGGTATAGTAGATAATCATCATCATCTTCATCTATTATATTATTTTCCTGCTTTGGCATCACTTGTTTACTATCTTTGTCTGTTTTCTCAGACGGTGCTTCCGTCATTACGTCTTTATCAGTTTTATCGTCCTCTTTCGCAATATTACATTGAATATTGGATTCAGCATTTTCCTCAGTAATCGCTTTGGTATTTTCGTCTTTCTCATTCTTCGTATCTTCCATCTCGTTCTCAGTCTTTTCATCTTTCTTATCTTCATAATTTGTTTCTTCCACAGAAGGATTGTCTAATGTCTGTTTGGCTTCATTTAATGGTTCAGGTGCATCATTCTTACTTTGCGATTCATTTGCAGATGTATCATCTTTACTTTGGGAATCATTTGTATAGGATTCATTTGCATTCGCCGGCTCTGGAGGACGCGATGCGTCAGCCTTTTCCAAACCTGGTGGTGCATTAATATTCCCGGTATGACGGAAAAAATGATAGGGTTTGACTTGAACCAGATTTCCACACCCTTGCCACACATCTTCCCTGTCGTCTATAATACATACTAAGTCGTCGCCGCATGGAAACAAAGCTCTGTAATAATATAATACAGAATTGATTTGTGAATATTCCATCTCTAATAATATTATGTAAAATAATTAAAAATAATTTATAAATACTTGAGATTTGCGGTTTTAGATGCTGGATCAAAACATTCATCTCTAGAAAGTATCCTGTGGGAGAACAGGATTCCATCCTTATCCAACAATGATGCAACAGTGTGCGCGTAAATTCTTGCTCCAAAAGTGCAAATATGTAATTCATACAAACGGCTCATTTCAGAAAGAAAATGCCGAGTGTTTGGTCTTAATCTGGTGTGATACCACGGGGAGTTCGGCCCATATAATTGAAAATGGAAAACGTCCTTGAAGAAAAACATTTAATTGTTTTGCAAATTTGACAATTTTTAAGAGAAAATTATATCAACATAATAAAATGTCTACGTACTTTCAAATTAGGCGGAATATTGTCGTTTGTGGTATGAACGATTGTTTGATCGAGATCCACGAGTAGCACTAATTTGCGATCCATTAAAAGACGTTGCTCATCCTCTTTCCCAATTTTCTCTGCCAATTCCGGGCATACTTTCAGCTCTGGTATGCTGTGCACCATAGGCACACTGGCTTGAGATACTCCAGCTGTGTTTCCATCTTTGCTGGTTTCTTGCGCCCTCAAATCGGCCCCGCATTCCGCGCACAAGTCTATCATCACAGTGGGATGTGTACATCCTTCCAGTAGAGCTATCACTTGCCTGGAACACTAACCGACTATGCAGATATCACAAAATTCAAGTACATTTTGAATAAGTGACACAATACAAATCTGGTTCATTTCGAAAGTATTTTCATGCTATAATTATATAAAATCCCTGTTTAAACATTGTATTAAGATTCAAATATTTATTTTTAAAAAATACAGGTTTTAATTTTTTTCTACTTTTAGAAATAAAAAAGAAGAGGATGTTCTTCATTGTCTAACTTAAGGATTGAAGATAAGTTTACGCTATGAATAGTGTCAAGTTTAATTCTTTGAATCTTAACGAGAATCTCTACAGGAATTTTTATAGAATCCTCGTTTAACGCAAGGTAACAAAAAAGCAAAGCGCATTCTTCATTCGAAGATGCCTAAAATTCGCTATTTTGCAAATGTTGAAAGCGAGATTCCACGTAACTAAAGCATGGTCTACAATACATGGAGTAAAAAAGAAGAGTAGGAAATAAAATAAATTTATTTCGCCTACGCCGTTACGCTTTTACACCGAAAGTAACCTTATTACTCTTCCTTCTCACTTTACACTCCTAATAACAAAAATTAACATAAGTTATTACAAATAAAATAAAGGAACTATGAAAATTAATATAAAAAGATAAGAAACTTATTAAGAAGATAAATAATAATTAAATAATATTAATAAAATGTTTTAATATAATTTAATGAAACAATAGACTTATATTTGTGAACGCATTTCTGCTGAGAAATTCAATTGAAGCATTAACAGCGATGTTATGTTTACAATTGCGATTCAAGATAAATTCAGATTTTGTATCGCAGACCACGCTTAACGATGCTCCAAACGAAAATTGCGGGAAGGATGCATACCCAGGCTGGATGACATCACCTTCCTTGGCGAGGAGCTGCTTGACGCGGCCGAAATTCGTCGCCCGTAGCTTCCTCTCGGGCTCCTTGGCCTCCTCGTCGTCGGCGAGCAGGCTCGCGTTCTGGTATATCAGCAGTATTCTGCCCGCTGCGACCATCGTGTCCGAGCGTATCCTCCATTTCAGGATTTTCCCGGGAGGCCCGTCCGACGGGAATGTGACCTCTATCGTTGCCATAGTCGCGCGCTCGCGCACATCCGGAGACACAGGTCGACGCGAATCGGTCCTCGGTGGACGAGGATGCTGCCGTTTTCCCTCTTAACCTCCTTCGGGAGAACCGTCCTGCGTTTTTGCGCGGGAGACAAAAACAACGCGGGACATAAACACGACCCACGTCAACATGCGTCAACATCGATCGGAAGACGCGAGCGTGCTCGGCGGCATGCGCATAAAACGGGGTGGGGGAGAAGGTGATGCGTGACCGAATGTGATTGGTGAAGACCTGTCCTGGCAATTGCGTGGACATGAAATATGAACGGATTGGCCGCACAAAGTTTTGGCGAGGCATAATCGAGCGGAGAGAACGACGCGGTCAATAAAATTGTTTTGCATTATATTAATATTATCGCTGACGAGACGCTTCGGTGACGTTATAAATTAATATTTCTAATATCTAATAATTGCATTATAATTAAATTAATTGTTATTTAAAACCCATCGTAATGTATATGTCCATCCTAATAATCTTTTTAATAGTTTATAAATATATTTTTAGGATATAAAAATTACAATGGTTTAAAAGCTCTTGAATTTGTGCGCAAGACTGAATTTATTGCTAATATACTGAAGAATCGACCAGTAGCTATGTGTTGAAGAAGAAGTCTCAAAGTTGTAAAAATAATATCAAAATGACTTCATAATGTCACTATTATAGCTACGTTCCAATATTCACTGCCAGTATTACAAATCTATAGTTTATGTCACGCACATTATAGATTTTCAGTATTGGCAGTGAATTTCGGAATGCAGCCTATGTCATTTTATCACTATTTTAGCGTTATTTTGGCTGTGCCTCAAAATTCATTGCCAGTGTTGAAAATCTGTAGTGCACGTTACGTACACTATACAGTTTTGGCGCTGGCAGTGAATTTTGGATATCCTTGATGTCAATATGATGTCATTATAATTTTTGTTCTATCTGAATATATTAGTCCCCATG